>JARBWK010000019.1:13358283-13457460 GCA_030556195.1 Anolis apletophallus
TTCCTTCCTCGCCGCGCCCTCCTTCCCTTTAACTCAAGGAGGAGGGTGCGCGCGCCCACGAGAGGGAAGGGGGGTGCAGAGGTTGGTTTGGGGCGTAATCCAAAGTGTGGCCTAGGGGCAAAAAAAGGGTTAATCCAGGCCTGCCTCCTCCCAGCCCAGAATCGAGCAGGTACAAATCTGGGGAGTGGGAGAGCTCCTGCTGTTAGCCCCAGCTTCTACCAACCTAGTAGTTTGAAAAACATACAAATGTTAGTAGATCAATAGGTATTGCTTCAGCGGAAGGTAATGGCTGACCAGAAGGTCGGTGGTTTGAATCTGCAGAACGGGGGTGAGCTCCGCTGTTATCCCCGGCTTCTGCCAACCCTAGCAGTTTGAAAACATGCAAACGTGAGTAGATCAATAGGTACCACTCTGGCAGGAAGGTAACAGTGCTCCATGCAGTCATGCTGGCCACATGACCTTGAATGTCTGCACACAACGCCTCTCTTCGACAGAAATGGAGATGAGCACCAGCCCCAGAATCGGACACGACCTGACTTAATATCAGGAGAAACCTTTACCTTTATAATAACCCCAGAGGCAGATTTCCCCTTTCCTGGATTTCCTTTGTGCCCGTGTGCACAAGAGGTTGCTTCCTCCTCAGGGGCAGCCCCAGCGATATTCTGCGACCTACGCGTCGCCAGAGCGCCATCAGCTGGGAGGGCACCACCGGCTGGGAGGGCGCCGCGCGCCGACTCCACGCCCCACCGCCGCCGCACTGCTCCTGCGCGTCCGCGCATGCGCAGAAGCACCTACAGGCGCCTGTAGACGTTTCTGCGCATGCGAATGAACGAGCACGCACACTCGCTCCCAAGCGCGCCTGCCACTTTGGAGCCAGCGCGCATGCGCAAAACCTGCACTGCACGCATGCGCTGGCTCCAAAGCGGCAGGCGTGCCTGGGAGCGAGTGCGCGTCTTTCAGATGCTCGCAAGGCGCGCAGAAACATCTACAGGCGCTATAGCGCCTGTAGGTGCTCCTGCGCATGCGCGGCCGGCAGAAAGGTACGCCGCGGAGGTGTGCCGCGGCCGATGGGGCTGGCAGCGGCGGCGGTGTGTGGCGGCGGCGGTGTGGGCGTGGCGGCGGCGGTGAGTGACGCGCGGCGGGGGGACAAAATTTCTTCGCGTACCCCCAAATTAGGTCGGGCCGCCCCTGTTCCTCCTGCAAACCAAAAAAGGTATTTCTGGTGCTCATCTGACTTAGGGCCAATAGACGAGGTGACTGCTCCGATCGGTAGCAGAATTGTCCCACCTTCTTTGTGCTGAATGACCGTGGTCCCATTTATCGGGGGGGGGTACACTTTCTCCCCTTTGGCCTCCAGTTCTTCCCAGTGGAATAAGTCGTGGTGCCAGCAGACTTTGCATGTTCAAAATAAAAATGGAGATGAGTACCAACCCACAGAGCAAAGTACAACAGCGGAAAAATTGTAATCTATCTTACCAGATACTATACCAAGAGGCTATAAAGGATATCAAAAAAGGAGGACATACATACGTTTGAAGTTCTCAAAGTTATTATAAAATATCAAATCATAGTTTGGTTGGGAGACCCAGTGTATAGTTCATATATCAACAGTCCATAAGAATAATCCACAGAAAGTCCATAAATCCTAGGTACACATAGTGCAAATAAATCCAAGTCGTAGATAAATCTGTGTATGGAAGTCCTGGGAAAAGGTGAGTGTCCCAAAATTGAAGAACTATTGTCCGATATCCAAGCCCATGCGCTGGTAAAGGAGTCAAAAACTCCAGCCGGGGAAATCCCCAGGACGCGGGAGAGCATTATTGGAGCGTCTCCACCTAGTAAATCAGATGTAGACTCAGAGCCGACGATATGCGGATGCTCCCATTTAGCGGCCACGAAAAACCGTTTCGAGACTACTTTATCAAGGCTCAAGTAACATCATTCAGGCGTCCATGTAATCTATAAAGTAATTAAATAGAAAATCCAATACAATCGAAAAACGGCAACATAGCCCATTCAATCATAATGTATAATACATACCATACATAATATAGATCCAGACATAACCCTACTCGTATGAGAGCAGGGTGACCCAAACGTGAATGATTGTCTTATGATTTACGTGGGCCAGACCAAAAGGGATCTGAAAACCCGGTTTACTGAGCATCGCTCGAAGATACATAAGGAGTCCACGGACTCCGCTTTTTATTTACAGTACATTGTAAAGAAAAAAAATTCCACTGCCTCTTTAAGGGTCAGTGTTTTGGAGGTTTCCCCTAACACCCAAACAGATACTTCCAACCTGCTATTTATTTATTTATTTATTTATTTATTATTCGGGCTTCTATGCCGCCGACTCCCTGAGGCTCGCGGCGGCTTACAGGAGCCGAAGGGCACAGTAAAATACAGGCAATAAGCAGTTAAAAACAATTAAAACAACAGCAGTACAGTAATTAATAACACAGTTAAAACAATGAACAGCACATCATCCTCAGAAGAACGAATAGATGGCGGGGCATGGGCAGGACTTACTCACCAAAGGCCTGCTTAAACAGGTATGTTTTACAGGCCCGTCTAAACGGGAGCAAGTCCTTCATAGCCAAGTTCCGGCCGGAGGGCGTTCCACAGCGTAGGTGCTATGACAGAGAACGCTCGGCGGGTAGCAGTCAGCCTTGCGAGTTTAGCTGAAGGTATCTCCAGGAGATTGAGTCCTCAGACCGAAGTGATCTCGGAGGGCAATATGGGGTGAGACGGTCCCTCAAATACGCTGGCCCCAGGCCGTGTAAGGCCTTAAAGGTGAGGACCAACACTTTGAAGGTGATCCGTGCTCAATTGGCAGCCAGTGCAGATCCTGCAAAACAGGTGTTATGTGGGCGCCAGCTGGCGTGCCAGACAGGAGCCGGGCGGCAGTGTTCTGCACTAGCCTGAGCTTCCGGGTCACCGACAGAGGAAGGCCAACTTAGAGCCCGTTGCAGTAATCCAGCCTTGAGATGACTGTGGCTTGGATCACCGTGGCCAGATCGTCCGGGAGAGATAGGGGGCCAGCCTCCTTGCCTGTCGCAGATGAAAAAGCGATCTTGCTGACCGCAGAGACCTGGGCCTCCATGGTCAGCTGGGAGTCCAAATGGACCCCCAGGCTCTTTACGGAAGGCGATGGGCATAACACCGCACCGCCCAGGCTCGGAAGCTGACATTAACATCACCCGGGCGACCCAGCCACAAGATCTCCGTCTTCGCCGGATTCACCCTCAACCTACTGGCTCGCAGCCATCCAGTAACGGCTTCGAGGCAGTGTTGAAATTATCGGGGACAGAACCCGGCCTGCCCTCCATCTCAGAATGAGCTGGGTGTCGTCAGCGTACTGGTGACACTCCAGCCCATAACTCCGCACCAGCTGTGCAAGCGGCTGCATGTAGATGTTAAATAACAGAGGTGAGAGAATGGCCCCTGGGGACCCACAGAGTAGTGGGGGAGCCCTCGGAGACCACTCGCCCCTCCTCACCCGCTGAGACCGCTGGTGGAGGAAGGAGGTCAGCCATTTAAGGGCTGTCCTCCTCACTCCAGCCACGGCCAGGCGGTGGATCAATAGATTGTGGTCGACCGTGTCAAACGCTGCCGTGAGGTCCAATAACACGAGCAGCGCAGACCCGCCTTGTCGAGCTGGCAGCGGAGTTGGTCTGTGATGGAGACCAGAACCGTCTCCGTCCCGTGCCCCGAACGGAAGCCGGACTGGAAGGGGTCTAGCCATGTTGCATCATCTAAGAAGGACTGCAACTGCTCGTTAGCCTCTCCCTCTCAACTACCTTCCCCAGGTACGAAAGGTTCGACACTGGTCGGTAGTTGGAGGGAACCGCCGGGTCTAGTGACGGTTTCTTCAGTAATGGAGCTACCACCGCCTCTTTTAAACACTCTGGAAAGACTCCTTGCTCGAAAATTAAACTCGAAAATCAGTGGATAATCCGCCTTGATACTGAGTGGCCAAGAGGCCTTAATGACCCTATCAGTATCAGTGCGATACTTACATAAATACCCCTCACCCCTTAATCATTCACCTTTGGGTCACCCTGCTCTCATACGAGTAGGGTTACAGTATGTCTGGATCTACATTATGTATGGTATGTATTATACATTATGATGGTATGGGCTATGTTGGCGTTTTTCGATTGTATTGGCTTTTCTATTTAATTACTTGTCTTTATAAATTACATGGACGCCTGAATGATGTTACTTGAGCCTTGATATATATGAACTATACACTGGATCTCCCAACCAAACTACGGTTTGATATTTTATAATAATAACTTTGAGAACTTCAAACGTATATACTGTATGTCCTCCTTTTTGAAATCCTTTATAGCCTCTTGTTATAGTATCTGGTAAGATAGATTACGATTTTTCCGCTGTTGTACTTTGCTCATTACCGCTAGCCCGCTCGTTGTTTTCACTGTACCAACCCACAGATTCAGGCTTCACATCATTTTGGGGGGAGTTTTCTCCTCTTTGGCCTCTAGTTCTTCTCCAGTGGAATAGGTCGTGGTGCCAGCAGGCTTTGCAAGTTCAAAAAAACATGTAAATGCGAGTAGATCAATAGGTACCGCTTCGGCATGAAGGTAACAGCGCTCCATGTGGTCATGCTGGCCACAAGACCTTGGAGGTGTCTATGGGCAACGCCGGCTCTTTGGTTTAGAAATGGAGATGAGCCCCATCCCACAGACTTGGACATAACTTAGGGTCCTTTCCACACATTACCAGGTCTCGGTCTCTCAATTTATTTATTGCATTTATATATATATATATATTTATATTTATATATATATTTAAACTTTTACAATAATTTTAACTGGATAACATCCAAGTTTAATTTGGTTCTTGTCTGGTTCAATACATATAAAATTAGGCCTCTAAACAGCAAAAGAGGGGGAAGAACTGTTCGTTTCGAAAACAATAAGATAATTTTTAGAAAGGAAGACGGAGGGGAAGGGAATAAACAACCTTCTGGATCGAGGGCGGGATCCTGGTGGCGCCTCCCACCCCGCCCCACCCCCCCAAAAAAGCCAGACATCCAGGTTCCACTGCAGCCGAAGAGCAGAGGGGGCCAGGAGCCCCACAACCATCCGCGTTCCACACTTTAGGCTCCAAGAAGCCGTTCGAGACAGCAAAAGGCAAGGCTCTAGATTCGCAATGGGGAGTTATTGGTGCCTAAAATCGCTGCTGAAGAAGAGAAAACCAAAGAAACACAACCAACCAAAAGGGTAGAGCGAGGGGGAAAGAACCAGGACCCCCACCTAGGGGGAAAAAAAATAAAAGCAAGAGTCCATTTTGGCTCATCCCGAGTGCAGCATGCAGCAGTGCTCCTTGAAAAGAAGGGGGAAATAAAGGAGGAGGGAGAGAAAAAGCACAAAACCTCCAAGATGCCCCCCCTTCACTTTGAGGCTCACAAACAACATTTCAAAGAAAGGGGAAGGGTGGAACAGAGAGTTAACTAAACTCACTCAAAAAAGGAAGCTCTGCAGGGAACGGATGAACGGGCCGCCAAGCGCTCCTCTACTTCCAGGAAGATCTAGTGGTGATGCAAGGAAAGGAAGACCTCCCACCGCCCCCCAAGTCCCCTTTCCCCCTACACTTCCTCCGCTGGGAGATTTGGAAGATCAATTTTGAGTGCCTCGGGGCTCTCCGCGGCCTCCCACATCCCACTTGATATCCAAGCGCAAGTAGACAAAACTCCCCCAGTGAGGACGTGTGGAGGGAGAGGAGAGGTGGGAAGGGCCTCCCGTGACGTTTCGGTAAAAAGCAGAGGGGTGGAGGGGACAGTGGTTAATTACGAAAGGGGCATTGCGGCTCCTCGTCTGTACCCTCTTTCCCAACGCCTCGTTCGGGGCTCCTCGCCCGCAGGGGCCTCCTCAGGAGGGCATGCACTGCACCCGGTCGGGACCCTCCTCGTCGTCGTCGGACGTGTCCGAGGAGCTGGGGGATTCGTCCGAGTCGCTGTCTGTGGCTCCGGTGCCCGGGTCCCTCCGGCGCTGTCAAAAGGAAAACGGACATGAGTTGCAAGCAGGTCCAACATTACCCAAAGCTGGACTCAAGGGACCCCCGTTAGCAGCCACAAGAAAGCGGGGCAATTATTGAGTTTCGTCCCTCGACCACACTATTTATTTTATTTATTTATTTACATTTTAATACCGCCCTTCTCAGCCCAAGGGTGGTTTACAGTTGGCAATAATTCAATGCCACAACACAATAACAATTAAAAACAACTAAAAAAAGCATTAAGCAATTAATATACAGTATAAAATTAACATTTAAAATATTACAAAATATTAAAAACCGTACAGCCTAAAAACATTATCGTCTCATCACATTTTGTCCTCACATTTCCAGGCCCCAATGAGTAGCTAGACTAGAGATAGAATCATAGAGTTGGAAGAGGCCTCACGGGCCATCCAGTCTAACCCCATTCTGCCAAGAAGCAGGAAAATTGCATTCAAAGCACTCCTGACAGATGGCCATCCAGCCTCTGTTGAAAAGTCTCCAAAGAAGGAGCCTCCACCACACTACAGGGCAGGGAGTTCACTTGCATGGACCCTTCTCATAGAATCTCAGAGTTGGAAGAGACCTCGCGGGCCATCCAGTCCAACCCCATTCTGCCAGGAAGCAGGAAAATTGCATTCAAAGCACTCCTGACAGATGGCCATCCAGCCTCTGTTTAAAAGTCCAAAGAAGGAGCCTCTACAACTCTCTGGTGAAGAGAGTTCACTTGCATGGACCCTTCTCATAGAATCATAGAGTTGGAAGAGATTCTCATAGAATCATAGAGTTGGAAGAGACCTCGCGGGCCATCCAGTCCAACCCCATTCTGCCAGGAAGCAGGAAAATCACATTCAAAGCACTCCCGACAGATGGCCATCCAGCCTCTGTTGAAAAGTCTCCAAAGAAGGAGTCTCCACCACACTACAGGGCAGGGAGTTCACTTGCATGGACCCTTCTTATAGAATCATAGAGTTGGAAGAGACCTCGCGGGCCATCCAGTCCAACCCCATTCTGCCAGGAAGCAGGAAAATTGCATTCAAAGCACTCCCGACAGATGGCCATCCAGCTTCTCTTTAAAAGCCTCCAAAGAAAGAGCCTCCACAACTCTCTGGGGAAGAGAGTTCACTTGCATGGACCCTTCTCATAGAATCATAGAGTTGGAAGCGGCCTCATGGGCCATCCAGTCCAACCCCATTCTGCCAAGAAGCAGGAAAATCGCATTGAAAACATCCCTGACAGGTGGCCATCCCGCCTGTTTAAAAGCTCTGTTCCAAAGAAGGAGCCTCCACCACACTCTGCGGAAGAGAGTTCACTTGCATGGACCCTTCTCATAGAATCATAGAGTTGGAAGCGACCTCACAGGCCATCCAGTCCAACCCCATTCTGCCAGGAAGCAGGAAAATTGCATTCAAAGCACTCCCGACAGATGGCCATCCAGCTTCTCTTTAAAAGCCTCCAAAGAAAGAGCCACCACAACTCTCTGGGGAAGAGAGTTCACTTGCATGAACCCTTCTCATAGAATCATAGAGTTGGAAGCGGCCTCATGGGCCATCCAGTCCAACCCCATTCTGCCAGGAAGCAGGAAAATCACATTCAAAGCACTCCCGACAGATGGCCATCCAGCCTCTGTTGAAAAGTCTCCAAAGAAGGAGTCTCCACCACACTACAGGGCAGGGAGTTCACTTGCATGGACCCTTCTCATAGAATCTCAGAGTTGGAAGAGACCTCGCGGGCCATCCAGTCCAACCCCATTCTGCCAGGAAGCAGGAAAATTGCATTCAAAGCACTCCCGACAGATGGCCATCCAGCTTCTCTTTAAAAGCCTCCAAAGAAAGAGCCTCCACAACTCTCTGGGGAAGAGAGTTCACTTGCATGGACCCTTCTCATAGAATCATAAAGTTGGAAGCGGCCTCATGGGCCATCCAGTCCAACCCCATTCTGTCAAGAAGCAGGAAAATCGCATTCAAAGCACCCCCGACAGATGGCCATCCATCTTTAAAATTTTTTATTTTATTTTATTTTATTTACAGTATTTATCTTCCGCACTTCTCACCCTGCGGTGGACTCAGGGCAGATTACAATGTACATATACATGGCAAACATTCAATGCCATAGACACACAACATATATAGACAGACACTCAGAGGCTATTTAACATTCCAGCTTCTGGTCACCAGGGGAGCTGTCGCTTCCTCATTCTTTGCATACTTCCTGGAGATTTTTATGGCCTCTTAAATCAGTTAAATTAGTCTCCCCACAAAGTGGTACCTAAATTTACTATTTAACAGACACAACTGTCTTTCGGGCTGCAAAGGTCGACAACAAGCTACACAATTTTGGTCGGGAGCTCACTCCAACCCGGGCTGGCTTCGAACTCATGACCTTTCGGTCAGTAGTGATCTTAATGCAGCTGACTCCCAGCCTGCTGCGCCACAGTCTCGGTGGTTTGAAAGTCTCCAAAGAAGGAGCCTCCACAACACTCCGGAGAAGAGAGTTCACTTGCATGGACCCTTCTCATAGAATCCTAGAGTTGGAAGAGACCTCGTGAGCCATTCACTCCAACCCCATTCTGCCAAGAAGCAGGAAAATCGCATTCAAAGCACTCCTGACAGATGGCTATCCAGCCTCTCTTTAAAAGCCTCCAAAGAAGGAGCCTCCACCACACTCCAGGGCAGAGAGTTCCACTGCTGAAATGCTCTGGCATACTGGGAGGAGGCTTTTAAGCAGAGGCTGGATGGCTTTCTTTTGGGGGTGGCTTTGAACACAATTTTCCTGCTTCTTGGCTGAATGGGGTTGGACTGGATGGCCCACCAGGTCTCTTCCAACTCTATGATTCTATGATTTTAGTAGCTTTTTGAAAGAGAGGAGGGTGGGGGCCGTTTTTATTTCTGCCGGAAGGGAGTTCCAGAGATAGGCAGCAATCACTGAGACCTTGAAGCTGCAAGGCCATTCAATGCTAACCAAGGTGGCCAATTGCAACATTCACTCTTGCCTCAAGCAGACAAAGAGTATTTTCTCCCGCCACATATATATAAACCCCATTTTCCTAGTTTCCAACAGACCTCACAACCTCTGAGGATACATGCCATAGATGTGGGCGAAACATCAGGAGAGAGTGCTTCTGGAACATGGCCATACAGCCCAGAAAACTCACAGCAACCCAGTGATTCCAAGCCACAATTCTGGCTATGAAGCCTTCGACAATTTTTTTTTTCACAGCAAGCATTTTTCCTCACAGAATAATTTCCCCACAGCACTTTGGGATACTCACACACAGTGAAAACACTTGTTTTGTCTCACAGTGTAACTATTCACCCCCCAAATGGAAGATTGACCCACACACACATACCACAAAGTCACCCACATTTCTTCCCCGGGTGCATAGGCAGGCTAGGAAGGCCTTTCGACTGTCTTGGGCTCTGCAAAGGAAGTTATTTACTTACCCGGTGGTGCCGCCTCTGCCGGAAGTGGTGCATCAGGAACCAAAGCAAGTGGCTCTCGTACATGTCGGTGTGGTGCTGGCCGTCCTCATCCCGCTCTCGCTTGTTCTTCTTGATCACCTGGTGGGACGGCAGGCGACATTCGAGTGGGTCATCAACCCACAAGGGAGAAGCACGTTCCCATCCTTACCATTTGATTTGTCCCCCCAACTCACCTCTTTCAAGCCAGCCAACTGGGTGGGGGCCTCAGCCGTTGGAGCCCAGAGCTTGACGTCGTGATCCAGGCCGCTGGTAGCCAGGATGGGGAGGTGTGGGTGGGGCTCCAAGCAATTGACCTGAGCGGGCAGCAACAAACCGAGTGAGAAGAGAAACAGGTCCCGAGCCCCATACAGGCCCTTCCCAAACATGCTCTTATCCTGCTAAGCCAGGGGTAGGGAACCTATGGCTCAGGAGCCAGATGTGGCTCTTTTCATGATTGCACCTGGCTCTCCAGAGCAGCCCGGGCCTCGGTTTCCCAGCATGCAGCGGGGAGGAGTGACGCAATTTTCCCTCTTTTTCTTTCATTCTTTTTCCTCCCTCTCTCCCTACCTTCTTCCCCCCTCCTCTTTGTTCCTTCCTTCCTCTTTCATTATTTCCTTCTCTCCTTCCTTTTCCCTCCCTCTCTCCCCTTCTTTCTTTCCTGTTCTTCCTCTTCCTCCCTCTTCCTTCCTTTCTCCCCCTTCACCCTTTCCTTCTCTCCTTCCTTTTCCCTCCCTCTCCCTTCTTTCCTCCATTCTCCCTCTTCCTTCCTTCCTCTTCCCTTTCTTTCTCCCCCTTCACCCTTTCCTCCTCTCCTTCCTTTTCCCTCCCTCTCCCTTCTTTCCTCCATTCTCCCTCTTCCTTCCTTTCTCCCCCTTCACCCTTTCCTTCTCTCCTTCCTTTTCTCTCCCTCTCCCCTTCCTTCTTTCCTCCATTCTCCCTCTTCCTTCCTCTCCCCCCTTCACCCTTTCCTTCTCTCCTTCCTTTTCTCTCCCTCTCCCCTTCTTTCCTCCATTCTCCCTCTTCCTTCCTTTCTTTCTCCCCTTCACCCTTTCCTTCTCCTTCCCTCCCCTTTCTTCTTTCCTCCATTCTCCCTCCCTCTTCCTTCCTTCCTCTTCTGATCTTTTCCCCGTCTTTCTTTCCTTCTCCTTCCTTTCTTTTCACTTCCCCTCTCTCCCCCTTCTTTCTTTCCTCCATTCTCCCTCTTCCTTCCTTTCTCCCCCTTCACCCTTTCCTTCTCTCCTTCTTTTTTCTCTCCCTCTCCCTTCCTTCTTTCCTCCATTCTCCCTCTTCCTTCCTCTCTCCCCCGTCACCCTTTCCTTCTCTCCTTCCTTTTCTCTCCCTCTCCCCTTCCTTCTTTCCTCCATTCTCCCTCTTCCTTCCCCTCTCCCCCTTCACCCTTCCCTTCTCTCCTTCCTTTTCTCTCCCTCTCCCCTTCCTTCTTTCCTCCATTCTCCCTCTTCCTTCCTTTCTTTCTCCCCTTCACCCTTTCCTTCTCCTTCCCTCCCCTTTCTTCTTTCCTCCATTCTCCCTCCCTCTTCCTTCCTTCCTCTTCTGATCTTTTCCCCGTCTTTCTTTCCTTCTCCTTCCTTTCTTTTCACTTCCCCCTCTCTCCCCTTCTTTCTTTCCTCCATTCTCCCTTTTCCTTCCTTTCTCCCCCTTCACCCTTTCCTCCTCTCCTTCCTTTTCTCTCCCTCTCCCCTTCCTTCTTTCCTCCATTCTCCCTCTTCCTTCCTCTCTCCCCCTTCACCCTTTCCTTCTCTCCTTCCTTTTCTCTCCCTCTCCCCTTCCTTCTTTCCTCCATTCTCCCTCTTCCCCTCTCCCCCTTCACCCTTTCCTTCTCTCCTTCCTTTTCTCTCTCTCCCCTTCCGTCTTTCCTCCATTCTCCCTCTTCCTTCCTTTCTTTCTCCCCTTCACCCTTTCCTTCTCCTTCCTTCCCCTTTCTTCTTTCCTCCATTCTCCCTCCCTCTTCCTTCCTTCCTCTTCTGATCTTTTCCCCCTGTCTTTCTTTCCTTCTCCTTCCTTTCTTTTCACTTCCCCCTCTCTCCCCTTCTTTCTTTTCTTCTTTTTCCTTCATTATTTCACTTTTTCCTCACTCCCTTTCCTTTCTTTTCCCCACCCTTTCCTTTCCTTCCTTCCCATTTCCTTCTTTCTTTCCCCCTCCTTGTCTCGCTACTGCTTTTCTTTTCTTCCTTTTCCATAGTTTGTTCTTTTCTTTCTTCCTCTCCCCCTCCCTCCTTTATTTCCTCTGTCTTTCTTTCTTTCCTTCCGTCTTCTCTTCCTTCCCAGAGTCCTGAGCGTGCCTTTTGCAGAGCCAGATCTGAAGAGTCCCGTCATTCTGCCGGGGGAGTCCTTTTCTCATCGTATGTACGTATAGACTCACATTTCGTTGAATTCAGTCTTAAAATATATTTTATATATTCTATGGCTCTCACTGAAATAAATTTCCAAATATGTTGCTTTCATGGCTCTCTGAGTCAAAAGGTTTCTCAACCCCTGTGCTAAGCTATACAGACCCTTCCCCATTTGGTTTGAGGCCTCCTCCTTTGTCCCTTAATAGACTGGAGAGGACCTTCTTTGGTGTGGCTCCCCAGTTATACAATATCCTTGCTATTATTCCAGCAGCAAATAACTGCATGGTTGATTGCTCAGACCCTCAGCTTCCAACTGGCTTTACTTATTCATTCCATTCATGTCCCGCCATTCTCGCAGGCATTGTAAACAAACCGTCTCAAACTATTCTAATCATAGAATCCTAGGAGTTGGAAGAGACCTTCTGGACTATCCAGTAGAACCCCATTCTGCCAAGAAGCAGGAAAATCGCATTCAAAGCTTTCCCAACAGATGTCCATCCAGACTCTGTTTCAAAGCCTCCAAAGAAGGAGCATACGCCGCACTCCAGGGCAGAGAGTTCCACTGCTGAGCAGCTCTCACAGTCAGGAAGTTCTTCCTCATGTTCAGGTGGAATCTCCTTTCCTTCCTGTCATTTGAAGCCATTGTTCCGCATCCTAATCTCCAGGGAAGCAAAAAAACAAGCTTGCTCCCTCCTCCCTATGACTTCCACTCATATATTTATACATGGCCCTCACCGTGTCTCCTCTCAGCCTTCTCTTCTGCAGGCTAAACAAGCCCAGTTCTTTAAGCCGCTCCTCATAAGGCTTGTTCTCCAGACCCTTGATCCTTTGAGTCACCTTTCCAGCTTAAGAATCAACCTCTCCCTTCCACTGCGATGCCCAGAATTGGACACAGTGTGATTCTAGGTGTGGTCTGACCAAGGCAGAATAGAATAGAGAGGTAGCATGGCTTCCCTGGATCTAGACCAGGTATGGGCAAACCCAGGTCCCGGGCCCGGATGCGGCCCTTTCGGCTCTTTTCTCAGGCCCTCATCTCTCTTACCATCCTATCCTTGCTTCCTTCTCTCTTTCCTCTTTCCCTCCCTTCTCTTTTTCCTTCCTCCTTTCCTCCTGGGGGATGTTTAGCTGGGAGTAGAGAAGGTTAGGGGAACACGAGGACCATGTTTCAAGATTTCAAAGGGTGTCCCACTGAGGAGGAGGAGGAGCAGGAAACCTATTTATTTACATATTACTTGTAAGCTGCTCTGAGTCCCTTTCGGGGTGAGAAGGGTGGCATATAAATGTCATAAATAAATAAATAGACAAATACAGATGGAAATGTCACTTAGCCCCAGCCGAGTCATAACAGACGCATCCCACCCACCCTTCCCTGCTTCTCACCACGCCGCCTTTGTCGCCCTCCATGAACTGCACCACTTGGCAGGACGATTTCTCCCACAGGAAGATGTGTCCACAGTCACTGCCGCTCACCACGAACTCGCTCTTGGGGCCATAGAAGTTGACGCCCTTCACTGGAAGCAAAGAAGGTGGCTCAGGCAGGCAGAGGGAAAGGCAGGATCAATGCATAATAAAAAGCTTCCCCTTGACATTAAGTCTAGTCGTGGCTGACTCTGCAGGGTGGTGCTCATCTCATTTCTAAGCTGATGAGCCGGCGTTGTCCATAGACACCTCCAAGGTCATGTGGTCAGCATGACTGCATGGAGTGCTGTTACCTTCCCGCCAGACGGTACCTATTGATCTACTCACATTTGCATGTTTATTTATTTATTTATTTATTTATTATTTCGGTTTGTATACCGTCCTTTCCAGTTGGCTCAGGACGGTTTACAGCATATCGAATTACAAACAAAGAGCATAAAAACGATAAAATATAGAATAGTTAAAGGCTGAATGCCAAACTGCTAGGTTGGCAGAAGCTGGGGCTAACAGCGGGAGCTCACCCCGCTCCCTGGATTCGGACTGTCAACCTTTTCGGTCAGCAAGTTCAGCAGCTCAGCGGTTTAACGCACTGTGTCACTAAGGGGCCCTGGATCAATGCATACCAACATTGCAATTGTAGGTTTACCATCACAGCCACCATCCGTTTGCCGGCTATCCAGGTGCAATAACTGATCACCAAGACACAGCTCAAAATCCCACCTGCCCCTTGCTGCTTTGAAGTCCCCATTGAGCTCCGCACAGCTCTGTTTAATTCTTTGCGCACAAGAGAAACAGTAAGGAACAGAAGGGCCTTCCCACACAACTCCTTTTCTTTTTCTTCAACCTTTAACGGGAGGCCCTTCCAGCCGCACATTCTGCTAGAGAGGAGTTGCAACCCGCCACCCTGTCATCACTTAGCCCTTGCGTTGTCAGACCCATGGCCCTAAGAACTGGAATATCCTCGGAATAAGGCTTCTTACCTGTGGCGTTGTTACGGTGCCCCTTGTAGCGCTTGATGTACTCTGCTCCATCGCTGTGGGATGAGTTGAAGAGATAAATGTCTTCATCATTATAGCTGGCCAGGAGCTCTAGAAAAAACCCACACGAAGCATCATATGGCGATGAGCTGGCAAAGGAAGGAGGGAGTTCTGCAGCAAGAGAGCCATTGCTCTTAAGTTCGGAATGACCTTGCCAACACAATGGGGCAGAGCTGAGGTGCATACCTGAGCCATTATGGCTGTAGACCAGGCAAGTGATGTTGGCTTTTGACTCGCTGTTCACCTAGGGGGGGTCAAGGGAGAGAGGGTGAATCAGGAAGGTTGCTGTAATGGATTGGCTTGCCTTGAAGGGTTGGTGTAGAGACGTGGTTTCCAAAGTGGGCGGTACTGCCCCCTGGTGGGCGGTGGGCTGATCAAAGGGGGCGGTGGGAGGCTCTGAAGACTGGGGGGGGTGCTGCGCCCTTGTAAGGGGGTGGTGGGAAAAGAAAGGGCCGTGTGTATGTGTCTGCGGTTTCCAGGACTGTCCGCTGTGGGTAGAGTTAAGGAGAGCAAGGGGGCGGGTGCTGCGGTTTCCAGGCAGCGCCCCCTTACTCTCCTCAACTCCACCCACGGCGCACACGGCCAACGGGTATTCCAACTGGCAGGCGCACAATCCTGTGCGCAGTGGGTGCAGTTGAGGAGAGCAAGGGGCGCTGCGGTTTCTAGGCAGCGCCCCCTTGTTCTCAACTCCACCCACGGCACACACAGCTAATGGGTATTCCAACTGGCAGGCGGCCACACTTGCATGCTTGGAGTGTGCGCCTGCCAGTTGGAATACCCGGGCCGGCGTTGCCTGGAAACTGCAGCCCCCGCCCCCTTGCTCTCCTCAACTCCGCCCACGGCGCACATGGCCAACGGGTATTCCAACTGGCAGGCGCACAATCCTGTGCGCTGTGGGCAGAGTTGAGGAGAGCAAGGCGGTGGGCGCTGCGGTTTCCAGGCAGCGCCCCCTTGCTCTCCTCAACTCCACCCATGGCGCACACGGCCAACAAGTATTCCAACTGGCAGGCGCACACAATCCTGTACGCTGTGGGCGAAGTTGAGGAGAGCAAGGGGGTGGGCGCGCCTACCGGGTATTCCAACTGGCAGGTGCACACACTTGTGAGTTGACACATGGAACTAGGTTGATAGGTTGCCAGTTGGAATACCCGGGCAGGTGTTGCCTGGAAACCGCAGCGCCCGCCCCTTGCTCTCCTCATGGCGCACAGAACCCAATGGGCACATCATCGCCCCCTTCCCATTTTCCAGAAGTATGCAACACTGGTATTACCTTTCTATTCTAAGTTCAATAAATAGTTTCATAATTTCAAACTTGAATGTTTCTAATTTACACCTTTACTATATTTTGTGGAAAAAGATAGAAACATTAATACATATATCTTTGTTTAATTGCTATTTTAAAAAAATTAAAAACATTAATTTCTAGGGGGACAGTGAGCAAATTTTTTTCCAGAAAGGGGGTGGTAGGCCAAAAAAGTTTGAGAACCACTGGTCAGTGGTTTCCGAAGTAGGTGGTACCACCCCCTGGTGGGCGGTGGGGCGATCTAGGGGGGCACTGGAAGGTTCAGGAGAATTTGGGGGGCGCTGAACCCCTGTAAGGGGGTGGTGGGGGTGGTGGCGTGAGCCAGGTGACAGGCTACCATCCATCTCTGTGTGTGTGTCTCTCTCTCCTTCCCTCCTCCTCCTCTCGCCAAGCAAGGGATAATAATAATAATACCTTTGGGGTTCCCTTCCAACTGGTTGAGTCTTACAACAATAATAATGTCCTTCGACATATTTAGTGGAACATGAATTCAGTGCGGTAACCAATTTATTAACAAAAAAAGAAACCGATTGCAAAAATAGTCAATCGCGATGATTTGAGATGAAATAGAGCAGAGGATGACTAGAGCAGCATGCCAGGTTCATCCTTCTCATTATGATGATTTTGAATGTTTAAACTTTTTTGTATTACCTTTCTATTCTAAGTTCAATAAATAGTTTCATAATTTCAACCTTCGATGTTTTTAATTTACAACTTTCTTTATTCTATTTTACGAAAAAGGTAGAATTATTAATACATATATCTTTCTGTTTAATTACTATTAAAAAATTAAAAAATTAATTTCTAGAGGGGCGGTGAGTACATTTTTTTCTGGAAAGGGGGCAGTAGGTCAAAAAACTTTGGGAACCACTGCTCTAAGTGGAGGTCAGCTGTGACCAGCAGTGCTGTGGAATTCGAAGAGGCACAAATGGATAGTGAAAGGGAGAAACATGCCAAGAGGAAGGTGCATCAAGCCAACCCTGAGCAGGACTGCCTTCCACCTGATGCCCTCACTGTGGAAGAACATACGGGTCAAGAATAGGAATCCTAAGACATTGCATTTGGGTGGCCAGCATTTTAGGCTACAAGGGTTTTTTTCCGCAGCATAGGAAGATATGGGGAAACTGGGGAGCAAAAAGAAGCAGCTACTTGCCAAGTGGTGGGGGCAGAACTTCTTGAGGACGCCGTTGTTCTCGTTCTCGTCGATCTTCCGCTGATCGTAGATCCTGAGAGCAAAAAGGAAAAAAAAGTAACACTAGATGGGTTGTCCACACAGACTAGGCAAAGAAGCCACTGTATCTTTCTCAAAGGCAGTCTGACAGGAATAGAAAAACTGATCTCACCAGACTTATGAAAACGAGTCTGGGTTTTACAGAAATCGTTCCCTATTTATTTACTGATTTATCATTCAATCATAATATCAACTCTATGCCACCTCATCGTAATTTGGGCAGCCAGCTGTGAGCCCTGCCTCTGTTTACCTAAGCAGTCGAAAACAAGCTTAGCTGTGAGTAGAGCAGGACTGCCCAGGAAGTTGATCATGATCGACCAGTCGATCCCGGGACCAAAGGAGGTCGATCCCAGCCAGATGGGGCGCTTCACAGAAGGGGCGGATCCAGGCTGTGCAAAACCCCGCCCCCTCCCGGCTTCAGCACTCCCAGCAGCTCTCCAGGTTTGTGGAGGGCAGGGCCATGCCAGCCTTGTGCTAGCTATGCCACCACTGGTTTGGCATTGCCATCCTCAAGCCTGGAAAAGCTGCTGGGAGCTCCAAAGCCAGAGGGGAGAGGGCGGGGCTTGGCTTGGCCTGGCTCCGCCTCCCTCTGGCTTCCGCTCTACCAGCAGCTTCTCCAGGCTTGAGGATGGCAATGCCAAGCCAGCCTTGTGCTAGCTATGCCACCACTGACTTGGCATTGCCATCCTCAAGCCTGGAAAAGCTGCTGGGAGCTCCAAAGCCAGAGGGGAGAGGGCAGGGCTTGGCGCGGCCTGGCTCCGCCTCCCTGTGGCTTCCGCTCTACCAGCAGCTTCTCCAGGCTTGAGGATGGCAAGGCCAAGCCAGCCTTGTGCTAGCTATGCCACCACTGGCTTGGCATTGCCATCCTCAAGCCTGGAAAAGCTGCTGGGAGCTCCAAAGCCAGAGGGGAGGGGGCAGGGCTTGGTGCGGCCTGGCTCCGCCTCCCTGTGGCTTCCGCTCTACCAGCAGCTTCTCCAGGCTTGACGATGGCAAGGCCAAGCCAGCCTTGTGCTAGCTATGCCACCACTGGCTTGGCATTGCCATCCTCAAGCCTGGAAAAGCTGCTGGGAGCTCCAAAGCCAGAGGGGAGAGGGCGGGGCTTGGCGCGGCCTGGCTCCGCCTCCCTGTGGCTTCCGCTCTACCAGCAGCTTCTCCAGGCTTGAGGATGGCAATGCCAAGCCAGCCTTGTGCTAGCTATGCCACCACTGGCTTGGCATTGCCATCCTCAAGCCTGGAAAAGCTGCTGGGAGCTCCAAAGCCAGGGGGGGGGCTTGGTGCAGCCTGGCCACGCCCCCCTCTGGCCAAGCCCCACCCCCTCCTCTCTCCAGCCTTGAGGAGGTAGGTAGATGGTTTTAATATAAGTAGCTCGCATGCTGAAAAAGTGTGGGCACCCCTGGAGTAGAGAAATTGGGAACCGCTTGCGAGGGAGGACTTTTATAACGCCAATAAATAAGGAAGACCGATTGCCGGAAAGTGGAAGGTCCTAACGGGTTGGCAAGCTCTTCGCCATAGGAGGATGAAGCAACAGCACCCCCTGTGGCGCAATGGGGCAACAGCACCCGGTGATACAATTGGAAGAACCAGGAAAGAACCTGTGGCTGGAAGATCCTCCTACTGTATAGCTACGTTGTATGTCTTCTATGTCAAATACAAAACGGCAGGGATTGTCCACAGAGGATGTTGAGAGGAGGTCACACACACACACAGAGGGGGGAAAAGCCCCCCCCCCCAATTGACATTATCCAGAACCCTCTCGATCACACAACCGCAACCCTTCACAGTATCTTGGCCTGTGTCTCTATGAGCTTTCCTTTGCCTGTGCTTTCCCCTCACCTGACATATTCATCTCGGCCTCCCACAGCAAACTGGTGCGTGTTGGCTGGGTTGACATAGATGGTGTAGAGGCCCACCTTCTTCTCCTTCTCTTTTGTCACAACCAGCTTCCTAAGCACACGAAGGAGAGAAGAGGATGGAATTCAGCAAAGCACCCACAGGACTGAAAACCTCCACCCAAAAACACACAGGAAAGAGAAGCAGCCCACAAACAATACTTGTGCAGTCGTAAGGTCAGGTGTACAACAAGACCATCGAGACCAGGGATGGGTAAACCCAGGCCCAGATGCGGCCCCTTGGGCTCTCTTCTCAGGCCCTCCTCTCACCATACTTTCCTTCCTTCCCCCTCCCCTCCCTTTCTCCTTCTCTTCCACCCTTTCATCCTTCCTTCCTTCTCTTTACTTCCTCCTTCCTCTATTCGCTTCCACCCTTTCATCCTTCCTTCTCTTCCCTCCTTCTCTACCTTTTGTCTTTCCTTCCTCCTTCCCTCCCCTCCCTTTCTCCTTCTACCCTTCCTTTCCTCTTTCCCTTTATCTCCCTCTTTCTCCTTCCACCCCTTTTGTCTTCCTTCCTTCCATCCTTCCCTTCCACTTTCTTCCCTTTGCCTTTCCTTCCTTCCCTCTTTCCTCCCTCCTTCCCTTTCTCCTTCCATCCTTCCCTTCCACCCTTTTGTCTTTCCTCCTTCTCTCCCTTTCTCCTTCCCTTTTCTTTCCTTCCTTCATCCTTCCCTTCATTCCATCCTTCCCTTCTCCCTTTTCCTTTTTTCTTCCTCTTTCCTTCCGCCCTTCCCTTCCTCATTTTCTTCCCTTTCTCTTTCCTTCCTTCCCCCTTTCCTCCCCCTTCCTTTTTGTCTTTCCTTCCTTCTTTCCACCCTTCCCTTCTCTTTTCCCGTCCACCCTTCCCCTCCACTTTCCTTTTCTCTTTCCTTCCTCCTTCCCTTTCTCCTTCCATCCTTTCCTTCCACCCTTTTGTCTTTCCTCCTTCTCTCCCTTTCTCCTTTCCTTTTGTCTTTCCTTTCCTTCTTGCTTTCCTTCATCCTTCCCTTCTCCCTTTTTCCTTCCTCCTTCCACCCTTCCCTTTCACATTTTCTTCCCTTTCTCTTTCCTTCCTTCCCCCTTTCCTCCCCCCTTCCCTTTTGTCTTTCCTTCCTTCTTTCCACCCTTCCCCCTTTTCCCTTCCTCCTTCCTTCCACTCTTTCTTCCCTTCCTTCCCTTTCTCCTCCCACCTTTCCCTTCCACCCTTTCCTTTCCTTCCTTCCATCCTCCTTCTCTCCCTTTCTCCTTCCTTCCTTCCTTCCCTTTTCTTTCCTTCCTTCCATCCCTTTCTCCTTCCTTCCTTCCCTTTTGTCTTTCCTTCCTTCCATCCTCCTTCCCTTCTTTCCATCCTTCCCTTCTCCCTTTTTCCTTCCTGCTTCCCTTTCACTCTTTCATCCTTCCTTCTTTCCTCCCTCCCTTTCTCCTTTTATCCCTCCCTTTCATCCTTCCTTCCTTGTCTTTTTCCTCCGTTCCATCTGTCTTTCCTCTTTCTTCCCTTCTTCCCTTTCTCCCTCTTTCTCCTTCCATCCTTCCCTTTCTCCATTTCATCCTTCTCTCTTTCCTTCCTCCCTTTCACCACCGGGCAGCCAGTCCTCCGAGTAGGGAGTGCGAGCATGCGGCTCCCAAGTTAGAAAGTTTGCCCAGGCCTGATCTACATACAAGAACATTCAACTAAAATCCTCGCAAGGAATGTCCATCCAACAAAAGAAAACAATCCCCTTTCAAGGCAGCCGGGGAGCTTCCTCCATCTTTAACATGGCGTACGGTCAGATATTTACGCAAGGCCCCCATGACAACCCCATCAAGCTCAATATTCCTCATAAAACTTGGTGGTCTCTCCCAATGTTTTGCCACCTTCAGTGCCTTCTCTGGGCTTTCCAGATGCCACCGAATGTCAACTCCAAAGAATTGTGACCATAGGACATTCTGGGTGAAGCTTTTGGAAGTTGACGTCCGAGGAAGCTGGAAGGCCCCAACGCTGGAGGCCTCTGCCTTTGAGACCAGAGAAAAGAGACAGAGAGACAACCAAACCCACACTTACGAAGCAGGCCGGTCTTGTCTCAAGTCAATTGTGAACACAACGGCGTCTTCGCCAGCTGAGAGGAAAGTGCAGGGAGAGTCTGGCTCGAGGGCCAGCTGGAAGAGAAAGATGGGGTGACTCAGACATAGAAGGAACACCCCACTGGCAAAATGGCTCCCGATGACACAATTCCTGCTACCCAGGGGCCAATCTCCTTGTCATTCAGCCTAAAGAGATTCATTACGGCTCAAGGGATCATGTATTAGGGAAAGGGTACAGATGTCTGGTAAGACCCACCTGTCCGGAGTTAACAGATGGCACCTTAGAGGGCTACTGGGCATTTACGTCTTTCCCCATCCCAGATTTTCTATTTTTCTCTCCCTTGTCTCTGTCGCGGCCAGTCCCTGAAGTACAGATGCAGATAAATAGAGAAGGAGCTCTCACCTTGTGCGATGCCCCCTTGTGCTGGGCCACTCGCTTGGTGGTCTTGCAGCACTGGGTGGCGGAGAGCTCGGCAACACGGACTTGGCCGTCGCGGGCACACATGGCGATGGTGGAGTCGCCGCTGTTGGGGAGGAACTTGGCCTGCGGGAGCAGAAAGAATTCATCTGAGGGTCGTAGGAAGAGCTGTTAGGGGAGACAGGCTCTCTATTCACCCACCCGCTGGGGGATGCCACTCTGCCAGCCAGCTCCTTCAAGTATATGGAGAGAAGAAGCCAGACAGACTCTAGCACAGCGTTTCTCAACCTGGGGGTCAGGACCCCGGGGGGGGGGGTCGCGAGGGGGTGTCAGAGGTCTTGCCAAATCATATATTTCTGATGATCTTAGGAACCCCGTTGTCAGAGAAGGCTGAAGATCTCTCCGCCTGCCCTTCTCTTCCTTTTCGGAAACAGAAGGCAAATCCTCCCACCGAAACCCCTCCTCTGCTGTGATTGGTCGACCATTCAACCAAGGGGAGGGCTGTTTCTGAGACTCCAACCAAGATGGGTTCTGAACGGTTCTGGCCCAGATTACTTGTCTAAACATATCTCCTGCTATGAACCATCACGAAGCTTAAGATCGTCAAGAGAGGGCCTTCCTCTCGATCCCACCACTTGGTGGGGGCGAGAGACGGGGCCTTCTCGGCAGTGGTCCCCGTCTGTGGAACTCCCTCCCTAAAGACATTAGGTTGGCCACCTCCCTCCCGTCCTTTAGAAGCCAACTGAAACTCTGGCTCTAGGGCCAGGCGTTTGACTAGATGATAGTGACAATAGGAAAAGGAACTTTGGGTTTGCGATATTGGATTCCCCAGCTTGATTTTTGGTTTTAACTGGCATGCTAATATTATTAAATGACTTTATTGGTTGATTTGTACCATGTTTTAAAATGTTTTTTACTGTTTTAACTGTTATTCTCATGATGTCTATGTTGTAAGCATTGCTGATGCCTATGTGAGGCCTCCCTCAGTCCCCCTTGTGGGGAGAAGGGCGGGATAGAAGTGTATGAAAAAAATAAATGGGAAAGCAGACATGCTTGGCGCATGGCAGTGTGGTGCGCATGTGCAGGGGAGGGAGAGCGTACGGGGCTGGAAAGAGGCTCACGCCAGCGAATCTCTTCGAGGCGCGAGGGTTCTGTATGGGAAGTTTGCCCCAATTCTCTCATTGGTGGGGTTCAGAATGTTCTGATTGTAGGTGAACTATAAATCCCAGCAACTACAACTCCCAAATGTCAACTTCTATTTTTTCCCAAACTCCACTAGTGTTCACATTTGGGTATATTGAGTATTTGTGCCAAGTCTGGTCCATATCCATCGTTGTTTGAGTCCACAGTGCTCTGTGGATGTAGGTGAACTACAACTCCCAAACTCAAAGTCAATCCCCACCAGGGAGGGGAGAGCAGGCGTACTCAGAGCAATGGCAGTGTGGTGTGCATGTGCAGGGGGGGGGGAGCGTGCGAGGCTGGAGTGAGGTTCTCTCCAGCGAGTCCCTTTAAGACATGGGAGTTCTGTGTGAGAAGTTTGGCCCAATTCTATCATGGGTGGGGTTCAAAATGCTCTTTGATTGTAGGTGAACTATAAATCCCAGCAACTACGACTCCCAAATGTCAAGTTCTATTTTTCTCCAAACTCCACCAGTGTTCACATTTGGGTATATTGAGTATTTGTGCCAAGTTTGGTCCAGATCCATCGTTGTTTGAGTCCACATTGCTCTCTTGATGTAGGTGAAGTACAACTCCCAAACTCAAGGTCAATACCCACCAAACCCTTCCAGTATTTTCTGTTGGACTTGGGAGTTGTGTGTGCCAAAATTGGTTCAATTCCATCTTTGGCTGAGCCACTGACAACATGAGCTTTCTGATTGGATTGAGGGCCCTTCCACACAGCTCTATATCCCAGAAGATCAAGGGAAAAATCCCACATTATCTGAGTATGGACTCAAATAACCCAGTTCAAAACAGATCTTGTGGGATTTTCTGCATTGATATTCGGGGACATAGGGCTGCGTGGAAGGGCCCTGAGCCACTCTTCTCTCCTGAAGCTCTACTAGGTTTAATACCTACAGAACACAGTCCTGCCTCCTTGAGTCCCTTTTCCACTGGGCTCCCTCCTACCTTCCCCCAGAAGGACTCCTGAGGGCCAAAAGGACTTGGAGTTGACCAAAGACAAACAAACTTTCAGCCCCCTTTGCCACACACGACCCCAGGCTTGCCCACCCCACCTGGAAGACGTTGCTCTTGTGGCCGCTCTCAAACTCCAGCACCGGCCGCCTCCGCACCCAGTCCCAGACCACCACCTTGAGATCGTCACTCCCGCTGGCCAGCCTCGTGCCGCGCTGGTTAAAGTGCAAGGTGTTGACGCAGCCAGTGTGGCCCTCCAGGCCGTACTGGAGCCGGAAGCGCTGCACAAAGACCCGGGCCCCGCACGCCTCGTAGACAAAGCGGGCGCTGCAGCCCAGCTCCCTTTCCCGCAGGGCCGAGATGGCTCGCCAGCGGGGCCGGGGCAGCGGGGCCGTCTCCGAGGCTACCCAGTCCTCCAGGGCCCTCTCGTCGTCCGATGAGTCCCTGTCCCGGTTAGGCCGCTTGCGCTGGGCCCGCCGGCGAGACCGCTGGGCCTCGGCCTCCATCTGCGGCTGTGGCTGCTCTTCCTCCTCCTCCTCTTCTTCTTCCTCCTCCTCATCATCCGAATGAGAGTGGTCGTAGGTCCGGTTCAGCTCATTGATGGAGTAGTGGCCTGTGTCGTCCATGCTGTCCGAGTCCTTCTCTTCTGCTGAGCTCTCCGTATACGTACGATTGGGCCCCACTTCGTCCCCGGTGAGGCTCAGGCTGAGATCTGAAGCTTCAACCTCCACACCCGATGAAGTCTCGCGGCCCTCCGTAGCTCCCGACATCTCCTCGGGGCTACTGGATAAGCTGCCTGTGGGGGAGAAGCAACACCCCGGGGTTACAAAGCATGACACATCCAGTAGGCTGGGGACGGGGGGTTTGGTTGGTTGGCCCCTTCTCTGCTCTCAGCAGACAAGAGACTTTTACAATCGGGCATGTCTTAAGCCTTTCTATACTGGCATATAATCCAGATTATTAAAGCAGGTAATCCACATTATCTGACTTGAACTGGATTATATAAATCTACCGTGTCATATACTTTAGTTCAAAGCAGATACCGTATATATTCGAAGATAAGCCAAGTTTTTCGGCCCCCTTTTTGAGATGAAAAAGCCTCCCTCGGCTTCAAAACCCTCCGGCTAGATACATCCTACCTCTGTTCATGTCCAGTGTTTACTTATTTTAAAATTTTAATATATCACATCTGGCCCAGTATGTGAGTTTATTGATTGTACTGTCTTATTATTTGCTGCTGTGTTGTTTTTACTGATGTGTCGTTGGGCTTGGCCTCATGTAAGCCGCCCCGAGTCCCTTCAGGGAGATGGTGGTGGGATATAAATAAAGTATTATTATTATTACTATTACTATTATTATTATTATGGGGTCAAGCCAGGCAGTGGAGCCTGGAGGCCATCACTTGCAATACTTTTCTCGATTGTAGGTGAACTATAAATCCCAGCAACAACAACTCCCAAATGTCAAGGTCTATTTTCCCCAAACTTCACCAGTATTCACATTTGGGCATATTGAGTATTCGTGCCAAGTCTAGTTCAGATCCATCATGATTTGTGTTAGTGCTCTATGGATGTAGGTGAACTAAAACTCAAAAACTGAAGGTCAATGCCCACCAAAACCTTTCCAGCATTTTCTGTTGGTCATGGGAGTTCTGTGTGCCAAGTCTGTTTCAATTCCATCATGGCTGGAGTTCAGAATGCTGTTAGATTGTAGGTTAACTATAAATCCCAGCAACTACAACTCCCAAATGTCAAGGTCTATAACCCCCCCCCCAACCCCACCAGTACAGTGTCCCCTCACTTATTGCTGGGGTTAGGTTCCAGGAGCTCCTGCAATAAGTGAAAAACCGTGATGTAGGGATGCTCTATTTCAGGGCTGCCCAGGAAGTAGATTGCCATCGACTGGCCGATCCCGGGACTGAAGAAGGTCGATCTCAGCCGGATGGGGCAGTTCTAGAGGGGGTGGAGCCATGCCACGCCAAGCCCCGCCCCTGCCTTCAGCTATGCCACAGCTTCTTCAGCCTTGAGGAGGGTAGTGCCAAGCCACTAGTGGCTAGGTATGCCCCCCCAGGCGTGGCACAACCCCTCCTCTAGCCCGTAAAACCTGTGGTTGCGCTAAAGCCCGTGGGGGGAGGGGGCGGAGCCAGGCCGCGCCAAGCCCCGCCCCCGGCTTCAGTGCTACCACAGCTTCTCCAGGCTTGAGGAGGGTAGTGCCAAGCCAGTAGTGGCTAGCTATGCCCTCACTGACTTGGCACTACCCTCCTCTAGCCTGGAGAAGCTGTGGTAGAGCTAAAGCCAGAGGGGGCGGAGCAAGGGTGCACCAAGCCCCGCCCCTCCCCCTGCTCCGCCCTGCTTCTCTCTCGGTAGATCTTTCTGACTTGGTTTTATTATAAGTAGCTCGCATGCTGAAAAAGTGTGGGCATCCCTGCTCTATTTATTTTAATATTTATACATTATTTTAGTAGTTATACACTATTTTAAGTCTTTATAAACTTAAAATAAAGTGAAGGAAAGGAAGGAAAGGCCCTTCAAGGCTGGTTGGGAGGGAGGGAGGACTGAGGAAGGAAAGCACCTTGGAGAGTGGCAGCGACAAAACCTCACAAAACAGTGAAGCTACCATGATATATATATATTTAAATTAATATTTTTTGAAATCCGTAATAAGCGAACCGTGTATTCAAATTTCGGCGTATGGGGTATTTGTGCCAAATTTGGTCCAGTGAATGAAAATACATCCTGCATGTCAGATATTTACATTATGATTCAGAACAGTAGCAAAATTAATTATGAAGGAGCAATGAAAATAATGTTATGGTTGGGAGTCACCACAACATGAGGAACTGTATTAAGGGGTCACAGCATTAGGAAGGTTGAGAAACACTGGCGTAGGGCTTTGTACTTCCCCCTTCTTTCCAATAGTCTTACCATTGGGCAGGTCTGTTTTCCCATCTGTGCTACTCCCTGTGTCAGACATCTTGTTTTCTTGCGAATTCACTCTGAGAGATTATTTTTGAAAGAGAAAGAGGGGAGGGGAAAGGAGAGATGTTAGTAAACAACCATTGTAGAAACCCATCAGATGCAATGGGGGGCACGTGGCTCCCTTTCCCTTGAAACTGCCCCGGAAGATCGTGCTCATCCACCTGCACCAATCCTCCAATCGCCTCCCGTGAAGTCAGAGGACAATGTTTTCTAAAAACCTGGCCATGAGCAACCGAAGAACAACCTAGAAAGCCAGGATGGGGCATTGTTTGGGGAGGACAAACACGTGGTTGACCAACGGGAGGGATAGCGGCGCAGAGTGCATCTAAGCGAGCGAGAAAGGCTGCCTTAGCAAACAGGTTGAAAAGAACATCCAACGCGATGTATTTATTTTTAGACATAAAGAAAAGGAGAGGCAAGTCCGTCCACGTGCTGCAAAGGCCTTTCTTTGTCCAACAACGTTCACTGTCACCATTTCCTGGGGCTGACAAGGCTGTCCGGCCAGAATGTACATGGCCTGCAAACATTTCCACCTTCACAAAGAACAAAGGGTGGGCCCTATTGGGGAAAGAAGGAGCCAAGACTGGTAAAGATCCTAAACTGGTATTTTCAATTACAAAAAGGCGAGTCAAGCACTGAAAGGGTTAAATGGATGCAATGCCTCAGCACAAGCGGCAGTTCTATGTAAGCAGGCATGCCCGTAGCTCAGTAGCCCTCAGTCTGAGTTGAACCTCAGTGGGAGATATGCCTGTCTTTGAGAAGGCCTCACAGTGTGAGGTAGGCCTCTGTCTGTGAGAAGGGCTCATAGTGTGAGATGTGCCTTAGTCTGTGATAAGGTCTCACATTGTGAGATAAGCCTTAGTCTGTGAGAAGGCCTCACAGTGTGAGGTAGACCTTAGTCTGTGAGAAGGCCTCACAGTGTGAAGTAGACCTTAGTCTGTGAGAAGGCCTCACAGTGTGAAGTAGACCTCACAGTGTGAGATCTCACAGTGTAGTCTGTGAGAAGACCTCAGTGTGAGATATGCCTTAGTCTGTGAGAAGGCCTCACAGTGTGAGATATGCCTTAGTCTGTGAGAAGGCCTCACAGTGTGTAGGCCTTAGTCTGTGAGAAGGCCTCACAGTGTGAGATACGCCTTAGTCTGTGAGAAGGCCTCACAGTGTGAGATACGCCTTAGTCTGTGAGAAGGCCTCACAGTGTGAGATACGCCTTAGTCTGTGAGAAGGCCTCACAGTGTGAGATACGCCTTAGTCTGTGAGAAGGGCTCACAGTGTGAGGTAGGCCTTAGTCTGTGAGAAGACCTCAGTGTGAGATACGCCTTAGTCTGTGAGAAGGTCTCACATTGTGAGATAAGCATTAGTCTGTGAGAAGGCCTCACAGTGTGAAGTAGGCCTTAGTCTGTGAGAAGGCCTCACAGTGTGAAGTAGGCCTTAGTCTGTGAGAAGGCCTCACAGTGTGAGGTAGGCCTTAGTCTGTGAGAAAGCCTCACAGTGTGAGATATGCCTCTGTCTGTGAGAAGGGCTCACAGTGTGAGGTAGGCCTTAGTCTGTGAGAAGACCTCAGTGTGAGATACGCCTTAGTCTGTGAGAAGGTCTCACATTGTGAGATAAGCATTAGTCTGTGAGTCTGTGAGAAGGCCTCAGTGTGAGATGCCTCTGTCTTTGAGAAGGCCTCACAGTGTGAGGTAGGCCTCTGTCTGTGAGAAAGGCTCACAGTGCTTAGGTCTGTGCGAAGGGCTCACAGTGTGAGGTAGGTCTTAGTCTGTGAGAAGGCCTCACAGTGTGAGGTAGGCCTCACAGTATAAATTAGGCCTTACTCTATGAGAAGGCCTTGTGTGAGAAAGCCTGGTGTGAGAAGCTTCGGTGAAAGAAGCCACGGGTTGAAGGCCGAGTGTGTGAGGTAGGCCTTAGTCTGTGAGAAAGCCTCACAGTGTGAGATATGCCTCTGTCTTTGAGAAGGCCTCACAGTGTGAGGTAGGCCTCTGTCTGTGAGAAGGGCTCACAGCGTGAGGTAGGCCTTAGTCTGTGAGAAGGCCTCACAGTGTGAGGTAGGTCTTAGTCTGTGAGAGAAGCCTCTGTGTGAGGTAGGCCTCACAGTATAAATTAGGCCTTACTCTATGAGAAGGCCTTGTGTGAGAAAGCCTGGTGTGAGAAGCTTCGGTGAAAGAAGCCACGGGTTGAAGGCCGAGTGTGTAAAGCTGTGTGTACAGCAAGAGAAAAAAGTTCAGAATGGAAGCAAAGAAGGAAGTAAAAATAACTCTTTTTTGTGATGGAAACCTTGTTGCAAATAGTGCAACCATATTATTTTGCTAGAAAGAAAAGCCTCCTATGGAAGAAGAGATAACCTCGGTCTGTGTGTTTTTGTTCTTTTTATACTTTTAGCTACTGGTGCTGGGTCACGCTGCTGCTGAAGGTTATTTATTATTATTATTATTATTAATGAGGAGGGTCTTTTGTTGATGAGCCCACTTGCCCAACAGCAGCTTGGGAAGCTGACATGTTACAGCAAGACAAGCCACAGCAAGAGAGCTTTTGCTGCCCTCAATTGGGATGCCAGATAATAATAACAACTTAATTTTTGCGCCCCATCTCTATCTCCCCAAAGGGACTTGGGGCAGCTTACATAAGGCAGTATGTCCCAAGCTTTTTTGAGCCGCGGCACATTTTTTACATTTACAAAATCCTGGGGCACAGCACCAACCAAAATGACACAAAATGACACTCGAACACAGTAATACATATAGTTAATATGTTTTTAAATGCGGGGTGAGAAGGGCGGAATATAAATGATGTAAATAAATGATAATAAATAAATCCTCAGCCCAGCCAGTAACTGGACAAAGCAGCCAGACTGCACTATGGGACTCACTCTGGAGCCGAAGAGAATCGGAGAAGGTGGAAGAAAGTTCAGGGATTACTTTCTAGCTTTACTATTTCAATATTTCAGCTTCCCCCAACTGCCTGGGATGGCTGGCTGGTCCCTGGCCCAAGCCACTTGTACAAGAGGACCAGATGCCACTCAGACAAACAACCAGAAGGTAGGCAAAAAGGATCCTGGTGTGTGGGGCTTTTTCTGCAGGGGGACTACCTCCTTAGCAGAGGGCCAATGAGAAAACCCACGGCAGCCCCAGGCCCGGTGTCTGCAATGGTTCTCCTCCTCTTTCTCTCTCCATACTCCATAACAGCGTGCCAGCTTAGCTGGGACTTGGTGACAAGCAGGGTCACACGATCTAGGTCACACGTCCAAATCCAGAACAGGCAGAGACTGGAGAGGGGAAGCATCCACCAGCCAACAGTTTGACTCGATTTAATCAGCAAAATCACGGCTGTGAGTGAAAGCCTCTTCCTGACCCTTACCCCAGGTCATTGGAGAGCAAAAGGCCACAACCACACCTGCAAGCCAAAAAGGGAGAGGAGCAAATGCTAGCCAGGTAAGCCCCCAGAAGTGAAATGTGGAGGGTCTGTGATTCAGACTGAGGAGTTGCAGCTTCAACACAAACACACACACACACACACCCGCTTCTCCAGACAAAGGATCCCCGCAGCATCTTTAGCAATAAGGCAACAACACTCCAGTCAAACTGTTTATGACTATAACATGAATTGCAAAGATGCCCCCCCAATTAACTGATCAACGTACTGGAGGATGCCTACTTCCAAAAACAGTGGGGCACAGGTTTGCTTAGAAGAGGCAACTGTTGGATTCAAGCGCACACTGCCCAAGTCTCAAGTCCTCAATGAGGAACAGTTTAGATTGCTTTGTATAGATTAAGGGTTTCCCTTTCCCCATGTCTCCTGAATGATAGTTGGGAACTTATCATTGTCTTCTCTCCTCTGTTTCAGCCCTCATTATGATTGGTTGTTTAGAATGAATACCTTTCTACTGCAAGCCTTTCTGAATCTGACTTCTGCCTTCTTAAATTTTAGTACGGAGAGTATGTGCTGTGTGCTTTGAGAGATATGGTGATTGGGGTTTTTCCTTCTCTTTGAAACATTAGAAGAGATGGGTGTTAGAGTACCCCCCCCCACCCCCCCAGGGTGACCCAGCCACAGGACCTCAGTCTTCGAGGGGTTCACCTTCAACCTGCTGGCCCGTAGCCAGCCAGTCACGGCTTCAAGGCACTAATGGAAATAATCGGGTACAGAGTCCGACCGGCATTCCATCCTCAGCACCAGCTGGGTGTCATCAGCGTACTGAAGACACTCCAGACCAAAGCTACGCACCAGTTGGGCCAGTGGACGCATGTAGATGTTAAATAATAGAGAGAGGATAGCCCCTTGGGGGACCCCACAATTAAGGGGGACCCTTTCCGAGACCATCCCTCCCCTCTCCACCCGTTGTCCCCAATCTTGGAGAAAACAGGTCACCCATTTAAGGGCGGACCCCCTAACTCCCGTCATGGCTAAACGGTGGATCAATAGTGAATGGTGGACTGTGTCAAATGCTGCCGTGAGGTCCAATAACACGAGCAGCGCTGACCCACCTTGGTTCAACTGGCAGCGCAGCTGGTCTGTGATAGAGACAAGCACGGTCTCTGTCCAGTGCCCCAAGCGGAAGCCGGACTGGAAAGGATCTAATCCAGCTGTATCGTCCAAGAACCGCTGCAGCTGTCCCGCTGCTGCCCTGTCAATTACCTTGCCCAGAAACAGTAAGTTCAAAACTGGGTGGTAATTGGAGGGAACCGAGCCATCTAGACCCGGTTTCTTCAGCAGCGGACTTACCATTGCCTCTTCTAAACTCTCTGGAAAAATTTCTTGCTCAAGGGAGCTGTTTACTATATTCAACATAGGTCCACGTAACCCCTCCCAGCAAGATCTAACAAGCCAGGAGTGGCACGGGTCGAGGGAGCATGTTGTTGGTCTAGCTGCAGCAATGATCTTGTTGATCACCCCTACGTCCAGCAGCTGGAACTGGTCGAAGTTAGGCCCGCCGAGTGGCCACGAAGTCTCGAGTTTGCTCACTATATTTACCGTGACAGGGAGATCACGGCAGAGTAGTGAGATCTTGTCTGCAAAGAAGCTCTGCTGACGGGGCCAAATCATTACTATTTGGGAAAGTAGGGACCATCGTCAAAGACTGAATGATACCGAACAATTTTGCTGGGCGTGAGCTAGCAGGCTCTATCAAGGAGGCATAATACAATTTTTTTGCCTCTCTTGATAGCATGCTCATAAGCGTCCTTAAACCGCTTATAAGTTTTGTAGCCTGTATGTTTTTGGATGCTCTGCTGTATATTTTAGGGTAGTTTTCCTTAACAGCAACCCCCAGACAAAGCCATGTTATGTTTATTTGTTCATTTAATTGCCAGCCACACAATCAGGCATCCCATTTAGCAATGACAACAAATGAGGTATTAGGGTGTGCACGTTCCAGCAGGAACTATGGGGAATTTATGTCAGGCCTGGACCATGTGATTTTCTCCTTCAAGTCTTGGTTTATTATCACAAACACATCTACATCCCAAAAGAGTACCCACTGCAACTGCCCACCCCAAGTATGCGTATTTAACCACCAAGTAAGCCCAGAAATCCCTTGGAAGAGGCGAGCCAAAGCCTTGACTGACTGGCTGTTGACTTTTCTGAGAGGGACACGCACAAAAACAGACAAGAGGGTGGGGGTAGAGAGGCCATTTTGTAACCCCCAAGTGCTTCTAACATAAATGCAAGAGCCGCAACAATTAAAAAAAAATCCCAGCCCGCTAAGACAAGAGCATTTAGAGATGAGTAAGGCAAACAACAAACCCGATCCCTGACCAAAACACAGCCCACTCCTCTTTTCCCAATTTGAGTCACAAGCATTCTGTTCCCTCACACCTCCAATCCACAAGTACTCCCCTGCAAAATGTGCTTCCAACGCAGACCACTTGGATAAGCTGAGGTAAGCACTGAATGTTTGGGATTTTGTTAATCCTGTAAACCACCCTGAGTCTCTTTGGGGACAAAGGGCGGGTTATAAATAGATGTTTTTGTTTTATTATTATTTACAAAAAGACTAACACTTCTGGAAAGAAAGCCCAAAAAGTCATGGCATCTGCCCACTTCTGCCCCATGGCGGTTTGGGGGTCGAGGCTGGAAAGACAGAGTTTGGGGAGGTGCGGAGGAGCCGGTCGACCCCGAGGATGGAGAGTGACAGGCTATTGCGGTGCCCGCTGCCGCACCTAGTTGGACCCCGAGAGATGGGGGCCAAGGAGCGGCGATGGTGTCGATCTCCACGGGCTGGGTCTCCGGAGGTAGAGGCTGAAGACTGTCCTTTGAACCGAATGGGTGGCCAGCACTGCTTGTTTGGCTAACATTGCCCCATGGACCAAGTCTTGGCTTGTCCCTGGTCGGGGTGGCGGGGCTTGGAGGTCTCCAGCAGTGCCACAGTGACCTTCCCTCAGGGCCTTGCATATGCCCTGGGGTCTCCTAGACAGGAGCCTTGCTCATCGTGCACAGGAGCCCATTGTCGGCGCCAGTGCCTGGACCTGACAGAGAAGGAGACCTGGAGGGAGCTTCTGGAGGCTGGGACACTTGAGTATGGTCCCAGGAAGATGGCGGGTGGCCTTGAGGACGCTCCCGGCCACACCGCCTTGTCAGACTCTCTGCGCAGGCGTAGGAAGAATCGCAGGCAGACACGAAGGTCTATACAGATACCGCGAGAACTGGTCGTTGATGCAGTTCCTGTTTCAGCCCGGGAAGATGAAGTTCCCAGGGAGGCGGAAACGAGGATTGTCCGACAGAGGAAGTTCAAGTTTGACAAGAAGCGGAAGAATTTCCACCCCAGGACATTCTGGAATGTTAACTCGAGGAGCTGGGCGCGATCTTTGGAGAATCCCCAGCTCTGGAGACGGGCTGATAGGTCAGAGAAAGGAACTGTCCCGGAATCCTTGGATCAAATTGGGCAGACTGGCTCTCCCCCTTTTAGGGGTTTGGAGGCCCCAGCTGGTTTGGCATCGTCTGGAGGGGCCCAAAGAGTGCCACAACTCCCCCCTTTTGACGGGCTGACCAGTATCAATACTGGACAGTCCCCTTGGATAATACGTCTAGCACCATGGGCCTTGCACTTTACTCCGGCCCCACAACCTCCTACCAGTCCAACTGAACATCACTGGCTGTTTTGATTTTGTGTCTTTTTCCTAGTAGAGTACTGAAATGTAGATTAGGTCCTTAACTGTCTTATTCTGTAGTATGTATGTTTTTATTGTGTTGTCTATTGCTGTACTTGTTTGCTTTTGGTTGTGTGTTTATACTTTGTAAACTGCTCCGAGCCTTCGGGGAGTGGCGGTCGATAAATGTGAAGTATAAATAAATAAATAAATAAATAAGTATGCCTGATTGAGCAGATGTCTTACCTCTAGACCAGGCATAGGCAAACTTGGGCCGTCCAGGTGTTTTGGACTTCAACTCCCACAATTCCTAACAGCCTCAGGCCCCTTCCTTTTCCCTTTAGTCGCTTAAAAAGCCAGCTACGAATGGCAACTAAGGAGCCCTCTCCTCAGGAAATATAATCTATCCAGCCCCTTGAAAGTCCCAGAAATAAATAAGCCTAGCAGAGGAAATGGATCAAGCTGAATAGCCCACCCTGGTGGAGAGACTCTCCTAAGCAAGGCTTTTGTCTCTGAAGGATCTTGTCTACTTTCCCCCCAAAAAAACATTACTTGGGATAGCTGAAAACAAAACTCTGGGTGCTTCAAAGCCACACACAGAATGCACCATGAAAGAATTAACTCTGGCTTTGCGAACTCAGAATGAAGCCATCCGATTTGGAGCGTGGGGGAGTGGGGCTCCATCATGAGGTGCCAAAGTGCCTTCTGAAGGCTTCCAGCCCTCATTCCTAATCTGTCATTCATCAGACTAATTTAGTGTCCGGTTCTGCCTGGGTGTTTCAAATTTCCGGAGTCTTCATTTGTTTACAGAAGCTTGCTAATCAAGCTAGGACAAAAACAGTTGCTAGATCACACATAGATCTACACCTGGACACATAGAGGAAGGTCACCCATTCAAACCCTCAAGTAAGTTTGCCATTTCCCTCCTTAAGGAGAATTTATCCAACTCTAGCTCACCTCTCCTTTCTGCTCAAGAGGGCGAGATTCCAAAAAACGGCCTGTTTCCCCTTCTCTGGAAAAGGGTTTATTATTACTATTACTACTACTACTAAAAGTAAAGATTTCCCCTGATCTTAAGTCTAGTCGTGTCCGACTCATATGTGTGGTGCTCATCTGCATTTCTAAGTGGAAGAGCCAGCGTTGTCCATAGACACCTCCAACTTCATGTGGCTGGCATGACTGCATAGAGCGCTGTTACCTTCCCGCTGGAGCAGTACCTATTGATCTACTCATATTTGCATGTTTTCAAACTGCTAGATTGGCAGAAGCTGGGCCTAACAGCGTGAGTTCACCTTGTTCCCCGGATTTGAACCGCCAATCTTTTGGTCAGCAAGTTCAGCAGCTCAGTAGTTTAACCCACTGCACCAGAGGGGCCCCTACTACTACTACTACTACTAATGTACGTAGCTCACAAATGGAATTTTTAGAAAGGAGACCGTGGTCCTGATTCTTTCAGCCCAAGAACAGGCAATTAGAACAAATGCCTCAAAGCCAGAATTGAAAAGTCGGCGACAGATCCCAAGTGTAGACACTGCAAGGAAGCAGATGAAATGAAGTCTGGGCCTTGCGAGACTTGCCAACCTTCCGTAGGGCATGCAAAACACAGTTATTCCGCTTGGCATTTGAGTTATGAAATGGGTTTTAAACTGTTTTTTTATAAATTTATTGTTGCTATTTTGTAAACCGCTCCGAGCCCTTGGGGAGTGACGGTGTATAGATCCAAATAATAAATAAATAAATAATCAATAACATCCTCAGCTGCTGCAAGCAGACAGACTACAAGCAGAGGTATAATACCATTGCTCAGATGATCAATTGGAACTTGTGCCACAAATACCATCCTGCCTGTGACAAAGAATTGGTGGGACCACAAGTCTGAAAAAGTTACAGGAATTGAACACGTCAAACTACTTTGGGACTTCCGAATTCAGACTGACAAGAGTTTTGGAGCACAAGACTCCTGACCTCACGATCGTGTTAAAAAACCGAAGTATGGATTGTCAACGTTGCAATCCCAGGCAACAGCAGGATTGAAGAGAAACAACTGGAAAAGCTGACACAATATGAGGATTTAAAGAAAGAACTGCAAAGATTCTGGCACAAGCCAGTGAAAGTGGTGCCAGTGGTGATTGGCACACTGGGTGCAGTGCCTTAGCCTGCACTTAAACACAATCGGCGCTGACAAAATTACCATATGTAAGAGCCTATGATTGTTAAGTAACAAGCTGTGACTATGTTACCTGTCTATTTTAACTATGTAAATTGCCTAGAGCAGTCTTTTTCAACCTTTTTTGAGCCGCGACACATTTTTTACATTTACACAATCCTGGGGCACACCACCAACCAAAATGACACAAAACGACACTCTAACACAGTAATACATATAGTTAATATTTTTTAAAATATATTTATACACTCAGTGTGAAACCTGGGCCTGTTTCGATGAACACAACATAGATATCCTGGCAGGAATGGCAGAAAGACACACACGAAGGTCTTGCTCAACAGCTGGGAGTTATAGTTCACCCACAATCAAAGAGCATTCTGAACTCCACCAATGATGGAATTGAATCAAACTTCCCACAGAGAACTACCATAACCAAGAGAAAATACTATAAGAGTTTGGTGGGCATTGACCTTGAGTTTTGGAATTGTAATTCACCTATATCCAGAGAGCACTGTGGAGGGAAGGGAGGACGACGTGGGGCGAGTCTGCGCAGTAGTGCCCGCACGAATGACGTCTTCCTCCCTCCCCCCTCCCGCAGAAGCGGCAGCATGAGCAAAGCAGGGCAAAGCAAGCAGAGCGAGGCTGGGAAGAAGGGAGCCCAAGTGGAGAAGAAAAAGTGTTCGGCAGGAGGGGGAAGAAAGGGTATTGGAGGTTCCAATTTCCCATGGCACACCTGATATCGCTCATGGTACACTGGTTGGGAAACACTGGCCTAGAACACCTTGGTGGAGGGCGACTCGTAAGAAATAAAGTTGAGATATGTCAGCTGCAAAAGGCCACCCTACACAATCTGCACGCATTATTCGCCGATACAGCACACATTCCTAGACACTCGGGAAGTGTCTGGCGTGTGATCCAACAGAACAGCCAACATAGTGATCTTTTTTGCTGTGTACTAATCTTGTGTTTCTAATAATAATAATAATAATAATGCTTTATTTATATCCCACTCCCTCTCCCCAAAGGGACTAGGAGCAGCTTACAACAAAGAAAATAGACACAGCTAAAGCACCCCTGAAACCTCTCAAGATGGCGAGCCCAACACTCTCTAAGGCAGACCTGGGCAACCTGTGACCCGGCAGCCGATTCTGTCCGGCCCAGGGAGAAGGGCATCGAGGGTGGGGCCAAGAGGAAGGGGTGGCGCTACCGCCATCCCATCGCGGGCTGTGGGGCCTGCGTCAGCAGACAGCCCGTCGCTCCGGAGAACAAGCGGAGGAGCGGCGGCTTTGGAGTGCCTGCCATCCTGGGAAGCGATCTGGGCCTGCAGCGGGAGCAGTCGCCGACCTGGGGTGGCTAAGCGCCCTGGCGACCCGGAAGACTTGATCGTCTTCCGGTTCGCCACGGCGATCACCCGCCGCAGCTCGCCAACTGCTCCCGCTGCAGGCCCGGATCACCTCCTAGGATGGCAGGCACTCCATGGCAGGGCAATCAGCTGGAGAACGGCTGGGGGCGGGAGTGGGTGGAGGCCTGCAGCCTCCGATCGTCTACTGCTCTGGCGGCTGGGTCCACTTTGTCATCCTCTAGGCTGGGTCCATTGGGCCATTCCATCTTGGGATCCTTCCTCACTTGAGGATGTCAGCCTCCATCTTGGTTCGCACCTTGTCTTCTTGAATTTCATTTTATTTTAGTGGTTTTTATTATTTTATAATAATAATTTTATTATAATAAATATGTTATATTATAATTTCAATATATTATAATGTCTATATATATATACTATAATATAATAATTATGATATTAATACTAATAACATATGAATATTTCTTGATATATTAATATGTTAATATTAATGATGTGTAATATATAGTAAATATAGTAAATAAATAATGTAGATTAGAATGTAGTTCAGCCTTCAGGTGCGGCCCTCCATAATATTTTTTGGCTCTCGTGTGTACCCTTGGAAAAAATAATTGCCCACCTCTGCTCTAAGGCTTCTTATTCCACTCTCAATCAATCAAGAAACCTTTCCCCATATTAAGATGGAATCTCTTTTGTTGCCATTTGAACCCACTGGCTCATGTTCCAGTCCCTGGAGCAGCAGAAAACAAGATCACGCCATCTCCCACGTGACATCCCATCAGGTATTTAAAGAAAGCTGTCATGTCATCCTAGCAGCTTCCTCCAAGTTAGAATTCCCCAGCTTCCTCAGCCCCAAAACTCAAAAAGGACTGAGGTGGTAGCCCTCAACAAAACAATAGTTTCTGGGGAACCACTGAGATTGGAAAGACTGACAGGTAAAAAGCTGATCATAAAGATATCTCTGGTGGCAGCGCAGCTGAGGTAGATGACTAGGCCATCTGGCTCTGCTCCAGAGCGGCTTCATAAGCAGATAAGGAGAAGGCGAGTGGCTGTGCAAGGTCACTGGGAACTGGAAGAGCTTTGCATTGGGGGAACAAGTCAGCGCGAAAAACACTTATTAGACTGAGCAAATCAGCCTCCGCAAGAGGAAAGTGGAGTTAGGCCAAGGGGAGTGCAGTCTCAACAGGAATTAAGCTTTTCGAGGCTCAAGGACAAGATCAGCACCCAACAGGAGCGGAAAGGGATTGATGTTGGACTGCATTGGGAGTCTCCAGCCTTCCCAAACCATACAGCAGGGGGGGGGGGGGGGGAATCCCATTTTTGGAATACATATATTCCCAAACCCTGAGCCCAGAAGACACACACATGTAGAACAGAAGGATTGTTAGTTATAAGATGTAGAAAATTGCAAAAACTGTCTCTTAAAATTCTGATTCCTTAAGGACAAGAAATGGGAAGCCCAGGCAAGACAAAGAATGGATGAATGAAGAGACGATCCAGAATTATATTATTGCCATAGCACAATAATCTATTATATAAAGGGGTTCCCGTCATGGAACGACAGTCCCAAACAGAGAAACCTTACAACGCAGAAACACCAAACTTGCCAACAGAAATAGGCCTCAAGCAAGGTATGTTTGTAGCAAAGAAACTTTCCCTCCCAAAACCTAAAAGGCCCCCAAAACAACGAGTAAAAAAACCCCTACATTTCCCAGCATTCTCCGGGGCTGCCAACGACTCTCCCAGCCTCTACATTCTGGCAACATGATTGGCTGCCAATAAGGCTGGATTTGCATAACTCCTGTACTGGCCAGCCAACATGAACATTCCAACCCATAATAAACTGTCAGAGGAGGATAAGGCAAAGGGCTGAGGCACAAACACAAACACCCAATTCACTTCCCACAGAAAATTTACACCCCTACAAATCACAGACCACGCCCAAAATTGACAGTAAGGCTTCATTAACTTAATTTCCCTGACTAGGCCTCACTTAATGGAATGCTGTTTACACTCTGAATTGACAGTAAGGCTTCATTAACTTGATTCTCCCGACTACGCCTCAGCTCATTGGACATTGTGTATGGCCTGAATTGACAGTAAGGCTTCATTAACTTGCTGTTCCTGACTAGGCCTCAGCTCATGGGACATTGTGTATGGCCTGAATTTACAGTAACCTACCTTGGCACAAAGAGCCCCTATGACCCACGCTACATTCTACTACAGTTTGAAGGAGGGTGGACCATGAATTATGGGACTTGAAGTACCTCCATGGATAATGGGATAATGGGGTCCGTTACTTTTTAATTTATTCATTAATGATCTGGATGTAGGAGTGAATTCTGAGGTAGCAAAGTTTGCAGACAACACTAAATTGTTCAGGGTAGTTAAAAATGAAACTGATTGTAAAGAGCTCCAGAAAGATCTCTCGAAATTGAGTGAATGGGCAACAAAGTGGCAAATGCATTTTAACCTAAACAAGTGTAAAGTCATGCACATCGGGGCAAAGAACCCCAACTACACCTACAAATTGATGGGGTCAAAGCTTTCAGAGACAAACCAGGAAAGGGATCTTGGGGTCTTGGTGGACAGCTCAATGAAGATGTCAACCCAGTGCGCAGCAGCAGTGAAAAAAGCAAATTCTATGCTAGGCATGATCAGAAAGGGAATCGAAAATAGGTCAGCAAATGTTGTATTACCTCTCTACAAATCTATGGTAAGGCCACATTTGGAGTACTGTGTACAATTCTGGTCTCCGCACCTTAAGAAGGATATAACGGAACTGGAAAAGGTACAGAAAAGGGCAACAAGAATGATCCAAGGGATGGAGCGGCTCCCTTATGAAATCAGGTTGCAACGCCTTGGTCTTTTCAGCCTTGAAAGACGGCGTTTAAGAGGTGACTTGATCGAAGTGTATAAAATCATGCATGGGATAGAAAAGGTGAATAAAGAAAATTATTTTCTTTGTCACAAAACACTAGGACTAGAGGGCACTCCTGAAGCTCCAAGGTAGGAAAATTAGGACTAATAAAGGGAAATATTTCTTCACCCAGAGGGTCATTGGGTTATGGAACTCACTTCCAGAAGAGGTTGTGACAGCTGTCAGCCTGAACAACTTCAAGGCAGGATTAGACAGATTCATGGATACCAAGTGTATCGGTAGTTACTGAAAAGGACATCCAAGTGCCACCTCGGAGTTGGTTGAGGTAGGCAGGATTTCCCTGGGTACTGGTTGTGGGGGGTCGGGAGCAGGTCAGGGTTTTGCCCTCCCTTCTGCTCGAGATCCCCGTGTACAACTGGTGGGCCACTGTGTGATACAGAATGCTGGACTAGATGGGCTGAGGTCCGATTCAGCATGGCTCTTCTTATGTTCTTATGTTCTTACTACTTCAAAACCCATCATTCCCCACAGACCACTGTGGCCCAGAACCAAGACCGATAAAGACCAAACTTGGCACACAATGCCCCCCATGACCCACACTCCATCCGACTGCAGTTCAGAGGAGGACACACCATGGATAATGGGATTTCAAGTACCTCCACTCACTTCCAAAGTTAACTTCCAAGCATCAACCTCTACATCAACACAGCAGACGGAAAGACAAAAAACATTGTATATCCACAAGCTATGCAGAATGCCAGCAACACCACACACCAACAACTCCCCAGGACTTCAACATCCCACCCACCAGAACAACCCACGACGACACAGCCAGGACCCCAACAACACCATAACGAACAACAATTCCAACCCTTACAGTACATACTCAGACTTTCTCGCATCTCCTAAATAGGGCACAGCAACGCGTGCCGGGTACAGCTAGTATTATATATTACAATGTTATAGTACAATGTAATATATAATATTAATATTGTGCTATGGCAATAATATAAGATATTGTATCTACATTTTACTTGTAAGCCGCTCCGAGACCCCTTCGGGATGAGAAGGGCGACATAAAAATGCCGTAAATAAATAATTATATGCCCAATTATGTATACAAACTATTGTTTGACTGCGGAGGCCATTTCTAAGACTTTTGCAAAGAGGGTTTATTTATTTATGTATTTATTTATATCATTTATATTCCGCCCTTCTCACCCCGCAGAGGACTCAGGGTGGATCCCAATGCACATATACAGGCAAACATTCAATGCCATAGACATACAACATATATAGACAGACAACAAGTTACACAATTGGTCGAGAGCTCACCCCGACCCGGGCAGGCCTCGAACTCATGACCTTCTGGTCAGTAGAGATCTTATGCAGCTGACTCCCAGCCAGCTGCGCCACATTCCCGGTGCTTCCCGGTTGCCTGTGCAATGCTCTAGCTATGTCTGAACAACAAGCAACAATGCAATGCAGTAAACCCCACCGCAGAACACAACACCCCCCTACCATATGCACAATCATGTGAACACACACTGATTTACTGAGTTGTGATTGTTAAATAAAGTTCACATCCTCCACTAAGGGGTTGCCTGGGTCGTATTGTTATTTGAGCATTGGGCTACAACCCTCAGGAGCAGGGTTCAAATCCCACCTTGGCCATGGAATCTCACTGGGTGAGCTTGGGCAAGTCACTCTCTTTCAGCCCATGTTACAACCCACCACTAGACAAAAGAAAACTCAGTGATGCATTTGCCTTAAGAGTTCCTGTAACCTGGAAGTGACTTGATACCTTCCACGGAGGCCGCTCTGTTGCTCCAACAAAAGATGTAGGTAAAGGTAAAGGTTTTCCCCTGACATTAAGTCCAGTCGTGTACGACTCTGGGGTGTGGTGTTCATCTCCATTTCTAAGCCGAAGAGCCGGCATTGTCTGTAGACACCTCCACGGTCATGTGGCCAGCATGACTGTATGGAACACCATTACCTTCCCGCTGGTACGGTACCTATTGATCTACTCACATTTGTTGCTTTTATTATTGTCATGGCTTTAATTTATTTGCTAATGTTTTTAACAGTTTTAAATGCTGTTTTTATGATGTTGTTGGCATTCAATTTGTTGCCCGAGTCGCCTTTGGGCTGAGAGGGGGCGGTATACAAATCTTCTATGTATATAATAAAAGCCAAGTGTTTGTGGCGGTGCGGAGGGAGGAATATGTGCCAGCATTTTGATTGGCTGCCACTGTAGGATTATTTGCATAAAGGGCTCTGATTGGCTAGCCTCAGAACTCCAACATTCTACAGCCCCAGACAGAGAGGATTGGCTGCCACTGAAATGGTATTTGCACAGAGGACTCCGACTGGCCATCCACATTCCAACATTCTAAGGTGATGCAGAGGGAAAAGGAAAGGCCTCAGGAAGTCAGACACTGCGGCCCACAGCAGTGACGGATCAGGACAAAACTTGACAAACAGGGGCCCAATGGCCCACTTAACAACGCGACCCTCACCCAATGCCACAATTACAAAATACAATACAGAGCCCACATGACCCACTCTACACCCTGGTGCTGTTTCAATAAGGATGGACCACAGATGATGGGACTTGAAATACCTTCACTCACTTTCCGAGACCGCTGCAACCCTCATCCAAAGAATGATCAAGACCAAATGTGACACACAGAGCCCCCATGACCCACTCTACATCCTAGTGCTGTTTGGAGGGGGATGGACCATGGCCAATGGGACTTGCAGTACCTTCACTAAGTTCCCGAGACCACTGCAAGCCACATAAACATCTAATAGGAACCAACCTTGGCACAAAATGCCTTCCACAAATAACCTGGGCAACGCCGGGTCCCCAAGCTAGTGTGCTAAATAAATAAATAAAATAAATTTGCATGTTTTCAAACTGCTAGCTTGGCAGAAGCTGGGGCTGACAGCAGAAACTCATGCCACTCCCCGGAATCGAACCTGAGACCTTTCGGTCAACAAGCTCAGCAGCTCAGTGCTTTAACCCACTGCGCCACCGGGGGCTCCTAACAGCAAAACTTTAATTCTATACATGACACTAACCATTACAACTATCGCAGCCCACTTCCCAAAATGAGAAGCTTCCTGAACCTATGTGGTACTCCCGTTGGAAGCCGAGATGCTCCCCTAGAAGGGACAAACAATTGCAAAGACACTCACTCACCTTTCCTACCCCGCTCTTCCACTGGAGTAGATCCTGGAGTTTTGTCGCAACTTGCACTGTAGAATTGCTGTCAGACTGAGTAGGGAAAGAGGAGAAAGGTTTTATCTAAGGGTCATTGTGGGCCTGCTTTTCCATCCACCAAACACCCTCCACATTTGCACCAAGAGTCACCTTAGTTCCAACATTTTGGGAGGTGAAAGAGGAGATACACCAGGCTTGAAATGGCTACTCATGTTATTTCTCTGTGCCAAGCACAAGCAGCTTCTTGGAAAACTTTTCATATCCTTAGAAAGTTCACGTTCCCAAAGGGGATCTTTTCTAGCACTATGCAACGCAAATAATACAAGTTTGGAGACAATACTTACAGGGCCAAAGTTTGCCCAGGCCTGCAAATGTGGCGACAAAAGCGGCCATTGGAGCAAATGGAAGGGATTTAGTGCTTGTGGAGAGTGTATTTATTATTTATCTATTTATGGTGTTTATATGCCGCCCTTCTCACCTCGAAGGGGACTCAGAGCGGCTTACAAGATAAATATGCATGCAATACATATTATTATAATGGAGAGTGACCATTAACCCTTTCTGTTTGTTTCCACCTATAGTGGTCCTCATGATGCACTTTCCCCGATCCTTAATGAAGTCCAAACCCCACTGCTCCTCCTTCTTGGGCTCCTTCCTCATAAATAGTACACTTCTTCTATCTATTCCTATCTCACACAGGGTTTTAACGTTTCAACATTTTGTCCTTGCACATTTGGCCCGCCCTTTGTGTTTGATTGTTATTTGATGTTTTGCACTGTTTATTATATTTTGCTATTTCATGTATTTTTCCCCTGTTATTTTGTGTTTAACTTTGTGGTATTATTTTTGGGCTTGGCCTCATGTTAGTCCCCTTTGGTGGCAGGGTATAAATAAAGTTTATTATTATTATTACTAATTTATTTATTTATTTCACAATATTTATATGCCGCCCTTCTCAACCCCGAAGGGGAATCAGAGCGGCTTACAAGCAAAATGCAAACACAATATACTATATTACTGCCACAGCACAATATCAGTATTACACATCACATTGCACTATAACATCATATCGCAATATCATTAACAATATTGCAGGTAACAATAAATATACAATTTATCACATAATATCACATTATCATTAGTAGTATTATATTGTATCAATGTATATACAATACATTATACCATACTCATATTATGCTATATTATATCATATTATACTATATTATATTATTGCAATATCATTAGTAATTTTGCCTGTAACACAAAATATACAATTATAATATCACATTATCATTAGTTGTATTATTGTATCACATTAGAACATTAATATTATATATATATACAATATATTACACCATAATAATATTATACTATATAGCATATTATATTATCACAATATCATTAGCAATATTGCCTGTAACACAAAATATACAATTATAATATCACATTATCATTAGTAGTATTATATTGTATCACATTACATTATTAATATATGTATATACAATATATTATACCATAATCATATTATTGATATTATATGTATATACAATATATTATACCATAATCATATTATACTATATTATATTATCGCAGTATCATTAGCAATATTGCCTGTAACACAAAATATACAATTATAATATCACATTATCATTAGTAGTATTATATTGTATCACATTACAACATTATCGATATTATATGTATATACAATATATTATACCATAATCATATTATACTATATTATATCATATTATCGCAATATCATTAGCCATATTGCAGGTAACAATAAATATACAATTATAATATCACAGTATCATTAGTAGTATTATATTGTATCACATTACATTATCGAATATGTATATACAATATATTATACCATAATCATATTATACCATATTATATTATCGCAATATCATTAGTAATTTTGCCTGTAACACAAAATATACAATTATAATATCACATTATCATTAGTAGTATTATATTGTATCACATTACAACATTATCGATATTATATGTATATACAATATATTATACCATAATCATATTATACTATATTATATCATATTATTTTTTTATTTATTTGTCATATTTCTATACTGCCCCTCTCAGCCCGAAGGCGACTCGGGACGGTTTACACAAGGCAGTCTCTGCCCTTCAATCAAAAGCACGAGTAACAAAACAATGACCATATAACATAACAATTAGCCATTAAAACATACAATTGCAGCCTCAGCGTCATGTTGAAATCACTTTCTGTCACATCATCGTCATTCCATATATCTAATTAAACAGTTATATTTCATCAGCAAATGCCTGCTCAAATAGCCAGGTCTTGACCTTCTTGCAAAATATCAGGAGGGAGGGGGCCGACCTGATGTCTCTAGAGAGGGCGTTCCAAAGCCGAGGAGCCACCACTGAAAAGGCCCTGTCTCTCATCCCCGCCAATCGCGCCTGCGAAGAAGGTGGGACCGAGAGCAGAGCCAATCCGGATGATCTTAAACATCTCAATGGTTCATAGGGAGAGATGCGTTCGGACATGTAAGTTGGACCAGAACCGTTTAGGGCTTTTAAAGCAGTGTTTTTCAACCTTTTTTGAGCACACTTTTTACATCACCAACCAAAATGACACTCTAACACAGTAATACATATAGTTAATATGTTTTTAAATGTATTTATACACTCAGTGTGAAACCTGGGCCTGTTTCAATGAACACAACATAGACATCCTGGCAGGAATGGCAGAAAGACACAAACTTCCCACACATAACTCCCATAACCAAGAGAAAATGCTATAAGAGTTTGGTGGGCATTGACCTTGGGTTTTGGAATTGTAGTTCACCTATATCCAGAGAGCATTGTGAAGGGGAGGAAGACGTGGGGCGAGTCTGCGCAGTAGCGCCCGCACGGGTCACATCTTCCTCCCTCCCCCCTCCCGCAGAAGTGGCAGTGTGAGCAAAGCGAAGCACAGCAAGTAGAGCGAGGCTGGGAAGAAGGGAGCCCGAGTGGAGAAGAAAAAGTGTTCGGCAGGAGGGGGAAGAAAGGGTATTGGAGGTTCCCACTTCCCACGGCACACCTGATGATCGCTCACGGCACACTAGTGTGCCACGGCACACTGGTTGGGAAACACTGCTTTAAAGGCTAATGCCAGCACTTTGAATTGTAGAAGGTTAAAGGAGCAATATACAACACTCACAATGAGGATAATAAACAATATATTGTGTAGAATCAGTGTTTCTCAACCAGTGTGCCGTGAGCGATCATCAGGTGTACCGCGAGAAAAGCTCTCTGCCCCCCTTCCTTCCCCCCTCCACTTGCCGAACTCCTGCTGCTTGGGGGAGGAAGAGGAAGGGCCGGGCGGCGAAGAAGAAAAAGAAGGGGCTGGGGCGCCACCTCCTTCGGCCGTTTCCCCCAGCCAGCCTCCAATCTGCCATGACTCCCACCATGATTCTCGCCCCTCGCTCACTGAAGCTGCACGGCGGAGGAGCCCTGCCCACTGAAGCCCATCCACCGCTCATACTCCTCCTCTGTGGGAGAGCTGAAGCCGGGGGAGGGGGCAGGGCATGCCCCCCCCCCCCGGCTTCAGCGCTCACACAGCTTTGCCAGCATTGAGGGGGCACAATGCTGGCTTGGCACTGCCCCCTCAAGGCTGGCGAAGCTGTGGGAGTACTGAAGCCGGGGGGGAGGGGCATGGCACGGCCTGGCTCCTCCCCCAGCTTCGGCACTCCCAGCAGCTGCTCCCATCAGGTCACCATCCCCCAGCCATTCTTTGCTGTGTTAGAGTGTCATTTTGAGTCATTTTGGTTGGTGGTGTGCCCCCGGATTTTTTAATGTTAATAGTGTGCCGCAGCTCAAAAAAGGTTGGGAAACACTGGTGTAGATCAGTGTTTCCCAACCTTTTTTGAGCCGCGGCACACTTTTAACATTAAAGAAATCCGGGGGCACACCACCAATCAAAATGACACTCTAATACAGTAAAGAACGGTTGGGGGATGGTGACCTGCTGGGAGCAGCTGCTGGGAGTGCCGAAGCTGGGGAGGGGGAGGAGCCAGGCCGTGCCATGCCCCGCCCCCTCCACGTGGCTTCAGTTCTCCCACAGCTTTGCCAGCCTTGAGGGGGGCAATGCCAAGCCAGCGGTGGCAGAGACAGCACAATGCTGGCTTGGCACTGCCCTCTCAAAGCTGGCGAAGCTGTGGGAGTGCTGAAGCCGGGGGGGGGGCGGAGCCAGGCCGTGCCATGCCCCGCCCCCTCCCCCCGGCTTCAGTTCTCCCACAGAGGAGAAGCATGAGCGGTGGACGGGCTTCAGTAGGCGGGGCTCCTCCTCCACGCGGCTTCAGCGAGCGAGGGGTGAGAGTTGTGGCGGGAGTCATGGCAGATTGGAGGCTGGCTGGGGAAACGGCTGAAGGAGGCGGTGCCCCAGCCCCTTCTTCTTTTTCTTCACCGCCACTCAGCCCTTCCTCCTCCTCTCCCAAGCAGCAGGAGTTCGGCAGGAGGAGGGGGGAAGGAAGGGGGGCAGAGAGCTTTTCTCGCGGCACACCTGATGATTACTCACGGCACACTAGTGTGCCACGGCACACTGGTTGAGAAACACTGGTGTAGATAACACAGTAGTACTTAGCACATACTGTGTTATCTACACAATATATTGTTTATTATCCTCATTGTGAGTGTCATATATTGATTGCTCCTTTAGCCTTCTGTTGTTTAAAGTAGCCGCCACCTCTAGCACTTTGAATTGTGCCCGGTAGCAAACTGGCAGCCAGTGGAGCTGGCTCAACAGGGGAGTTGTACGCTCCCTGAGTGCCGCTCCTGTTATCAACCTGGCTGCTCTCCGTTGGACTAGTTTCAGCTTCCGAACAGTCTTCAAAGGCAGCCCCACGTAGAGAGCGCTGCAGTAGTCTATGCTACATTATATTATCGCAATATCATTAGCAATAATGATATGTAACACGAAATATACAATTGTAATCTCACATTATCATTAGTAGTATTATATTGTATCACCTTAGAACATTAATATTATATGAATATACAATATATTATATTATGTTGTCACATTATGAGTAATATTGCATGTAATATAAATATATATAATTATAATTTCGTGTTATTATTTGGGTCTTGGCTGGCAAGGGAATGTAAGGGAAGCCTTGAGGCGGGCCTGGGCCTAGGCAGAGGCCTGGGCCTAGAGTTAGGCCTAAGCCAGGCCGGCCTCAGGAGCCCTCCACGGCCAGGCCAGGCCAGGCCTCCCCGCCGCCTCTCCTACCTCTGAAGGCCGCTCCGGCTCCCTCGTCGCGGCCCCAACCGCCTCCGCCTCCAGGCCGGCCCGGCGCCGCCATCTCCCTGGCCCAACCGACGCCGAGGTTCTCCCCCCGCCCTCCCCTTCGCTCTCCTCAGCCGCCGCGCTTGACGGCCCCCTCCGCCAACCAACCAGCAGCCTTTTGCGACACTTCTCGCCTCCTCTCCCGGAAGCCGGGGGGGCGGAAGTGTCCGCCGCTGAGGCGCTTCCGTTCTGGCCGCGGAACCAGCGAGGCGCGTGGCCAGAGCGGCAATGTTTACCAAAAACATTGATCCTGGGAGGACTCACCAGCCAATCTTTTCAGTACTGGGACAGCCGCCCTTCCCAGCCTTTTGGGAAGAGGAGAGCCAGGGCCCCATCTGCTCTACACTCATGTACACATCCATATTTCTCTGAACTGGATTATAGAGCAGTGTAGACTCATATAATCCGGTTCAAAGCAGATCACATGGATTGTTCAATTTTATGATCTGGATTGTATGGAAGGGTAGACTCATATAATCCGGTTCAAAGCATGTTCAATTTGATAATCTGGATTATATGGCAGTGTAGACTCATATAATGCAGTTCAAAGCAGATAACGTGGATTGTCCGATTGGATAATCTGGATTATATGGCAGTGTAAACTCATATAATCCAGTTCAAAGCAGATCACGTGGATTGTTCAATTTGATAATCTGGATTATATGGCAGTGTAGACTCATATAATCCGGTTCAAAGCAGATCACGTGGGTTGTTCAATTTGATAATCTGGATTATATGGCAGTGTAGACTCATATAATCCGGTTCAAAGCAGATCACGTGGGTTGTTCAGTTTGATAATCTGGATTATATGGCAGTGTAGACTCATATAATCCGGTTCAAAGCAGATCACGTGGATTGTCGGCTTTGATAATCTCCATATGGCAGTGTAGACTCATTTAATCCGGTTCAAATCAGATCACATGGATTGTTGTCTTTGATAATATCAGTGATATGACAAAGTGTACTCATATAATCCAGTTCAAAGCAGATCAAAGCAGATAATCTCAATGATATGGCAGTGTAGGCTCATATAATCCGGTTTGAAGCAGATCATGTAGATTGTTGTCTTTGATAATCTCAATTATATGGCAGTGTAGACTCATATAATCCAGTTCAAAGATCTTGGAGTCTTTGTGGACAACAAGTTAAACGCGAGCCAACAATGTGATGCGGTGGCAAAAAAGCCAACGGGATTTTGGCCTGCATCAATAGGAGTCTACTGTCTAGGTCCAGGGAAGTCATGCTTCCCATGCTCTATTTGGCCTTGGTTAGACCACACCTGGAATATTGTGTCCAATTCTGGTCGCCACAATTGAGGAGAGATGTTGACAAGCTGGAATGTGTCCAGAGGAGGGCGACTCAAATGATCAAGGGCCTGGAAAACAAGCCCTATGAGGAGCGGCTGAAAGAGCTGGGCATGTTTAGCGTGAAGAAGAGAAGGCTGAGAGGAGACATGATAGCCATGTATAAGTATGTGAGAGGAAGTCATAGGGAGCGGGGAGCAAGCTTGTTTTCTGCTGCCCTGGAGACTAGGACACAATGGCTTCAAACTAAAAGAAAGGAGATTCCACCTGAACATGAGGAAGAACTTCCTGACTGTGAGAGCTGTTCAGCAGTGGAACTCTCTGCTTCTTTGGAAGCTTTTAAATAGAGGCTAGATGGCCATATGTTGGGTGTGCTTTTATGAAATTTTCCTGCTTCTTGGCAGGAGGTTGGACTGGATGAGGGAGCAATTTGTATCCCAATTCATGGATTGTTGCTATGGAAACTGCACATGTGTGCACCTTGCACTGTCCTGGTCCCATCTTGCGGAAAGCTTTCTCATATCCAAGTGATCATTTAAAATTGAAACCACTGAGCCATGTGAGATGCCTATGGCTTCCACAATCTCTCGCACTTCCGATCGGCCAACACCATATTGTGAATTTTTTCAATTGTTTCGGGTGTAGAGACCTCAACTGGGCGTTCAGAACGTTTGGCATCTTCCGTGCTTGTACGGCCACAACAAAATTCAGTAAACCACTTTTTTACCATTGAAATTGATGGTGCAGAGTCCCCATAATATTTATCAAGCTTAGCCTTGGTTTGAGTGATGGTTTTTTTCTGCAAAAACTAATGCTTAATGAGCACACAAATTTCACTTTTTTCCATTTTCTCCTCAAATCAGGCGGTAGTCTGCTATCAATGGCTGTCAAACACAAACTAAATGACGCAGCTTGTTCAAATTTTGACAGGAGTCAACTGACAGATGCCTGTTGACAGGAGCAGTGTTGCCCTTTCAGTCAAGAGGCGGGAAATTCACAAAGTCACGGACTTATTGACCCGCCCTCGTATTTCTACACATCGTGACAATGAGCTCCACAGTTTAACTATGGACACAACAGAACCAGGGAAAGGATGAGGCAACTCGATAAACATTCTAGGAAACTAAGTGCTAAGTGAGATGTTGTGCGAACCTCGCATTCCAGTCAAAGGCACACAACTCGGAGTCTAAGTATCAATGTCTATCTTTATTTCGACAAATGCCTTTTGCCAATTCATATCAAGCCATGCCGGGCTCAGGAAAGGAAGAAGTCCCAGCCACCTGACTCTGTTTTCTCCTCCCTCCCTTCCGCCAACCTGACTTCCAACCGTGATCCGTCCACCCTGTTCTTCCTTCTCCCCTTCTCTTCCTCCTGAAAGGAAGCTCCGTTTCCAAAGCACTGTGTTCTAAGTTACGAGACGCAATTGGTTCCTACCCAGCAGTGCCAGGAAAGGAGTAGCATTAAGTCAAGAGGGGAAGGCAGGGGGTTAAAAGCAGCAGCAGCAATACGAAGGGGGAAGGAAGAGCCACAGCCTGCTATTCTTACGCTGATGGCAGTTGATTAGATTAAAAAGTGTGTGTCCAAAATGGACAGAAGGTACACACAAGATGGCAAGGGAGAGGGTGGCCTTGTCCTGGCTAATCTGTGTGCCTCATCAAAGTGTCTAGTATATGAAGCCGGACCTTTGGCCTAAGAGGAGCTACCAGATACCAGGCAGGAGTGGGGCATTTTCTCCTCCTTCTTTGCCAGCAAAAGAAAAAGAAATGACCCCCCACCGCCAGGAAACAAAGAATGGGAGAGGGTTAGCTCTCTAGCTTCATCTGTGTGACTCCTCAGGAGGCGCCAATAGGCAGCAGCAGGAAAGGGGTGCATCAGAACAGCAGCAGAACCCTTAGCAGAGTCGAGGGGGGTCGGTCTCTGCCACCCTCACACCCGCTTGGGCTTTCATACGAATCACTCATCATGTTTTTAGTGTTGGCTCAGCCTCATTCAGGCACCTGGTGAGTTCAAGAAAAGACTGCTATCCCACCAAGAAAAGGCCTGCCATGGCCACAGTCTCCTCACTGAGAGAAGGGGGGATGTCACATGATCCGACACTGCTCTCCTCCGGTACCAGCGGCGTCTGGCAGGTTCAGCCCCTCAAGATCGAAGTTGAGGCCAGGTGGCTGGAAAAGGAGAACAGAAAGATTTAAGCAGCAAGAACGAACAGGAAAGACGAAAAGGAGGGCACCAATGCTATTGTACTCCAGGCCTGGAAACACCCATGACCACTGCACCACCACTGCCCAGGAATATAAGCAAACAGTTTATTGTAAAACCACATTATTTATTTATTTATTATTTCGTTTTTGATACAAGTCGATACTGGATTCCAGCCCGGGAGGTCACTTGCAGCATCGACTTGTATCAAAAACGCGGAAATGTGAAACCTCCCGTCCTGACTTTGAGTCCCAATTGTTCCACTACAACCCTGGGGAGGAGCGTTCAGAAGTCCAGAGCGCCCTGGGGAAGCGTGGTTACGTGAAACGGCCATCTTGGCGTCAGCTTACCTCCAGCCGTAGGCGCCTGCCTATCCGGCAGCTTGCCAGCTCTTCTACCCACTAAGGCTCCCCGTTGGCTCAGTCGTTAGCCTATGAGTTATCAGACTCCGGACTATTTACAGATTCTGTTAGAGTGTCGTTCAAGTCCAGTGTATTGTAAGGGCTTCAGCTGATCACGATTGTATCAGATCAGAATTGCAATATTGTGAGTTGATTGTATTACATTGCACTATATGTGATATTGCTTTGCCATTGAGCACGTACATTATTCACAATTACAGCATTTTGATTTTATGATATTGTGTCTTGTCATTGACTTTGCTCACAGTTCTGCCCCTCTATACCTTATGGTTTAGCCTTGTGTATAACAGACTGTTTTCAGTGACATACTTGTGTGTGTATTGGACAAGTGGATGGTTCACAGGAAGGAATTTGCAAGAGGTTGAGATCCTCAGATCGAAGAGATCTCTGGGGAACATATGGGAGTAGACGGTCCCTCAAGTACACTGGCCCCAGACCATACAAGGCCTTAAAGGTCAAGACCAGCACTTTGAAGATGATCCGGTGCTCAATTGGTAACCAGTGCAGACGCTGCAGGGTTGGAGTGATATGAGCCCTGGCTGGCACTCCAGCCAGGAGTCTCGCTGCCACGTTCTGCACCAGTTTGAGCTTCCAGATGACCAACAAAGGAAGACCAATGTAAAGGGCGTTACAGTAGTCTAACCTCGAGATGACCATCGCCTGGATTACCGTGACTAGGTCATTTCCGGAGAGATAGGGTGCCAGCCGCCTAGCCTACCACAGATGGTAGAAAGCGGATCTGCTGACAGTAGAAACCTGAGCCTCCATTGTCAGCAGCGGGTCCAACTGGACCCCCAGACTCTTTACTAAAGGCGCCGGGTGACCCAGCCAAAGGATCTCCATCTTCAATGGGTTTATTCTCAACCGACTGGCTCATAGCCAACCAATCACAGCTTCAAGGCATTGTTGGAAACAATCGGGTACAGAGTCTGGTCAGCCGTCCATCCTCAACACCAGCTGGGTGTCATCACTGATGACACTCCAGACCAAAACTCCACACCAACTTGGTCGCATGTAAATGTTAAACAATAAAGGGGAGAGAATAAAAAGCATATAAAAATCAAGAATAAGAAAGGAAGATACATAATCCCAAAAAGGTTTAGCCAAGATACAGCATAAGTCCACAATCAAGAAGGTATAACAATTAAGACTTGAACATGAGTACATGAACAGCAACATAGAAAACATCCAGGATATATTAAATCCAAAATCAAAGCTTGACTTGAGCCAGGAACAAGAGAACTCGGGCTTAGCTTCTCACTCTAACGCAGCGTTGCCTGAACCTGACCTTAAAGTTAACAACTTTATTATTATTATTATTTTAAAAATTATTTATTTATATATTTGTCTTATTTATACCACCCTTCCGAAGGCAACGGTTTAGGCTCACAAACCAAAAAATAATCATATAACAACAAATTAACAATTTGTGGTTCACAGCTTGTTGGTTAATAGACACCCATGAAATCATTCTGTTTTCCATTAATTTCCTTCCACAACTTTTCCAAGTTGTTTTACACGTTTAAATGTTTTAATGTATATTTTATAATTTTATTAAAATGTTTATTTTAACTGTACATTGTTTTTGAAGGCCATTGAATAGTTGCTTCAGTGTAAGCTGCTTTGAGTCCCCTCCCGGGTGGAGAAAGGCAGGGTAGAAATGTTGTAAATAAACAAATAATCTCTCTGAATGACACAAACTATTTTCAGATCTGGTTTGTAAACCAAGCCTTTTGTTGATTTCCATAACTACAGGTGGGTTCCCCTGGGAACCCTCCTTATCACTCAGCTCTTCACTCAATTCCTTATCTGCTGTTGCTACTTCTGACTCCCCTGAATGCCATTGAGGCCCTGCACTTTCCAAGCTGGTTTTCTCACAGAGAGAACTATCATTTCCCATACTTGAATTTCCCAGACTTAAGAGCCCATCAGTTTGTGCCACAGGAAAACTCACAATCCTCTCTGATTCATCAGTTAAACTATCAACCTCTGGTGGCTGATCTACAACACACACAACCCTGCAGAGTAAAAAAAATGTCTTTGACCAACGAAGATTGGAGCTCAGAACTCTTATGGACTACTTGCTTCAATTTAAAGCTGAACCCCACTTGTATTATTTCGCAAAATGGACGGGAGAGTCCTCCCTCTAACGCAGTGTTTCCCAACCTTTTTTGAGCCGCGGCACACTTTTAACATTTAAAAAATCCGGGGGCACGTCACCAACCAAAATGACACAAAATGACACTGTAACACAGTAAAGAACGGCTGGGGGATGATGGCCTGCTGGGAGCAGCTGCTGGGAGTGCTGAAGCCAGGGGAGGAGACAGGCTGCGCCATGCCCCGTCACCTCCCCCCGGCTTCAGCTCTCCCACAGCTTCTCCAGCCTTGAGGGGCAGTGCCAAGCCAGCGGTGGCAGAGCCAGCACAATGCTGGCTTGGCATTGTCCCCTCAAAGCTGGAGAAGCTGTGGGAGAGCTGAAGCTGGGGAGGGGGCGGAGCCAGGCCGTGTCATGCCCCATCCCCTCCCCCGGCTTCAGGTCTCCCAGCAGCTGCGCAGCCTTGAAGGAGGCAGTGCCAAGCCAGCGGTGGCAGAGCCAGCACAATGCTGGCTTGGCACTGTCCCCTCAAAGCTGGAGAAGCTGTGGGAGAGCTGAAGCTGGGGGGAGGGGGCAGAGTCAGGCCGTGTCATGCCCCGCCCCCTCCCCCCCAGCTTCAGCTCTCCCACAACTTCTCCAGCCTTGAGGGGCAGGGCCAAGCCACCAGTGACAGAGCCAGCACAATGCTGGCTTGGCACTGTCCCCTCAAGGCTGGAGAAGCTGTGGGAGAGCTGAAGCCAGGGGGAGGGGGCGGAGTCAGGCCGTGCCAGGCAGTGCGAGCGAGGGGCGGGAGTCATGCGCCGCTCTCCACAATGACTCCCGCCCCTCGCTTGCTGAAGCCGCGCGGAGGAGCATGAGCGGTGGGCAGGCTTCTCCTCTGCGCGGCTGCAGCGTGTGAGGGGCGAGAGATATGGCGGGAGTCATGGCGGATTGGCGGCTGGCTGGGAAACGGCCGAAGGAGGCGGCGCCCCGGCCCCTTCTTCTTTTTCTTTGCCGCAGCCCAGCCCTTCCTCCTCCTCCCCCAAGCAGCAGGAGTTCGGTGGGAGGAGGGGGGAAGGAAGGGGGGCAGAAAGCTTTTCTCGCTGCACAGCAAGAGGTCCGTCACGGCACACTACTGCAGTGTTTTTCAACCTTTTTAAATCCGTGGCACATTTTTTACATTTACAAACCCTGGGGCACACCACCAACCGAAATGACACAAAATGACACTCTAACACAGTAATATATATAGTTAATATGTTTTTAAATGTATTTATACACTCAGAGTCCACATCATGCATTATAGGGGCCTGAAGTGTCCACATCATGCATTATAGGGGGTCTCACTGTCCACATCATGTATTTGTTAATATTAAATTCTTTGCAGCGGATGTTTGATGTTGTGAAGCTTGGATACACCAGTCAGAACGCTGAGTCGGGAGTTCAAAATAAAACAATTCTTTACTCACAAAAATAAATCCACCTCACTTCTCAGCACAATCTCTTCGAGAGCCCCACCCAAGGTTAGATAACAAAGCTTTATACTAAACGCTGAGGGAAGTTTTAGGCCAGGTGTCCTTCGTCACTTCCCACTCTACATAACACTTAAAGATATACATACACAAATTAACATTTAATTACTATGGTACATTTTATCAATTCTAACAGTATTATAGGGGTTTCCATTGTCCACATCATACATTAAAAGGGTTTCTACAGCCCACATCATGCATTAAAGGGGGCTCCACTGTCCATATCATGCATTAAAGGGGGCTCCACTGTCCATATCATGCATTAAAGGGGGCTCCACTGTCCATATCATGCATTAAAGGGGGCTCCACTGTCCATATTCATGCAATAAAGAAGGCTCCACTGTTCACATCAAGCCTAATAGGGGTCTCCACTGCCCACAACATGCCCTTGCAAACTGCATTATATCATATGGCAGCCACAGGCAAGCCTGGAAGAGCCTGCATGCAGCCTTGAACCGCGCGCTTGCAAGTGCTGCAAAAGCAGAGAGTGAAAGGAAAGCCCCCCTCCGCCCACTCTGCCCGCGCACATGCCTTGGGAGTGCGCGCGCACGCACGAGGCAGCGAGAGGGACACATCTCGCACATCGAGGGCCCTGAGCCCACGCCTCCTTCCCTTGGCCATTCTCTTTCGGGGCGAGGGTGAAGGGGAGGGTGGGCTCTTCCTGGCTTGCTTGCTTATCTCCGGGCGTGGTGGGGAAGAGTGTCCCCCCAGGCGTGGTGCAGTAGTCATGAGATAGCTGCGAGGAGTCGCTGATGGGCACCGTCCGAGTGGGGATGGCGCAGCTCTAGCTGGGGTGGAGGGGCCCCACGCCACTGCTGTTGCGGGAGGAGGAGGAGGAGTAGGAGGACATGGTCATGGCCCCAAAGGAAGCAAGCCCCGGAGAGAAAAGAAAGCAGGGCGGATGGAGGAGGGGGCGACGTCCTTCTTGCTGCGGCTGCTGCGCTTCCTCGGCTTCAGGGCCCGCCGCGCCTCCGGCGCCACCTTCTCCCTTGGCCTCCGCCAGCAGCAGCAGCACCAGGAAGCGGGGAGAGGGGGAAGAGGAAGAGGCCAATTTCCCAAGGGACACCTGATGATCGCTCATGGCACTAGGGTTGCCATATGTCCCCTATTCTAAGGGACGTCCCTTATTTTGGCCCAAAATTTGTGTCCCTTATTTTCAGGCCCTGTCCCTTATTTTTGACTAGCAGGACAGGACTGGGCGGGGTTGACCAGAGGAAGCTGCGCACTGCTGTTTCCACGGCAATGCCTGCCTGGGGATTCCAACTCTCAGGGCAGCCTGCATCCCCGTCGGAAGGAAGAGGCGATACAGGACTTTTTCAAAGTACAGTAGACCAGTTAACCATTACCCAAGGGGAATGTTGGATCATGTTGGATAAAGATAGTTTCTGGTTGCTTGAGAGTTACTCTTAAAATAGGCCTAGCTGTGCATCCCAATACTATACAATGCTGTGTATCCCATACTATACCATTAACTATTGACATAATAATCATGAAGATGTACTGTCTTATACAAATTATTTTATTTTAATGTTTAGACAGTGCACTTTTAAAGTCAGCAAACTCAAGTACTAAATACAGATGGAGAAAATTAGGTAGTTCTAATAATGTTTTTCTGCATGACAAAGCATGCAGAAACATACCATGTACTGTTAAGAGGGTATAAGTCAGTTCTTTTGTGAGTTTCAATCATTATCTTATTCTGTTAATAAAACTATTTCTACCTAATGTTTGAGTTTCAAGTTTTTAATGATGTGTCCCTTATTTTTGTGAAAAATCCTGTAAATGTCCCTTATTTCTTATATCAAAAAATGGCACACCGGTTGGGAAACACTGCACTACTGTGTTTGGGAAACACTGCACTACAGCGGTTGGGAAACACTGCTCTAACGTACTCACCGATTCTCCAGCAATTTCCTTAGGAGGATGTCCCAGGTCTTGGAGCTAAAAAGGAGTTGAGAAAAGAGCAGCGTTAGCCGAAGACGACGAGATTCCCCTGCCCAGCATTCCTTGGCTTCCAACACCCCAGCCACCCAACTACTCCGACTCACCTGCTGCATGAGGTCCAGGATCCTTTCAAAGCGGGCTTTGTGCTCTGTCTCACCGTCCAGGGGCTGCTCCGCCTCAAACTGCTCACAGATCTTGCCCATGATGCTGTGCTGCTGGTGGTATTTCTGGTACTGCTCTTGAGGAAGGGATTCTCGGTGGCTCTGGAGCCACTCCGGATACTGACCAGGGAAAAATGTACAAAAGATTGGAGGCAGGCAACAGCCAGATTGCTGGCTTCTCTTGGGAGAAGAAAGCTCTGGCCTATCGCACCCCTTTTGCTTTCCTTTCCCACACACTTTCCCAGCCCCTCCAGTAACAATGTTTTGTTTCTTTTTGTCAGGAACAAGTCACCATCAAGTGGGAACAAGAGAGGCAACGTATTACTGAATACACATGGTACAAGAACAGAAGACCATTGTCGTCTAATATTTAATTGATGGTTACATCCCAAATAGACTACTGTAATGCACTCTACGTGGGACTGCCTTTGAAAGCTTTTCGGAAACTTCAGTTGGTCCAACGGGCAGGCCCAGATTACCCATAAGGCCATCCGAGGCCATGGCCTCGGGCGGCAGAATGGGGGGGGGGGGCGATTTGGACCCCCCAAAATAAAATAATTTTTTTTTAAAAAAAGAAGTTTGACCTTTGGCGCTTCTGCGCCTGCACGCAGGGCGCCATAGACTCTCAGAGACAGTTCCGCTGCCTCTGCGAATCTATGGCGCCCCCTGCGCGCAGGCGCAGAAGCGCCAATGATCGTCCCTCCCTTCTAAAGCCCTCCCTTCTAAACCCTCCCTCCTAAACCATGCCTCCCGCCTCAGATTTTGCCACTTCTGAGGCAGTCGGCATGTCACGGCCCTGGGAGGGAGGGGCGAACCGCGGGGGAGATGCTCCCTCACAGCTCGCCCTTCCCTCCCAAGGCTGCGGCATGCTGCCCGCCTCAGAAGCGGCGAAATCTGAAACGGATGGCATGTCACGGCCCCGGGAGGGAGGGGCGAACTGCAGGGGAGATGCTCCCTCACAGCTCGCCCCTCCCTCCCAAGGCCGCGGCATGCCGCCCGCCTCAGAAGCGGCGAAATCTGAGGTGGCCGGCATGTCATGGCCCCGGGAGGGAGGGGCGAGCCGCGGGGAGGCCCCGCCCTTGGGGCCACTGCCACGCATGCGCAGCATCAGCTCCGGGGGTGGGGCTTTCCTTCCTCCTCCTCCTCGCGCCGGCGGGGGGCGGACCCGGGGGAGGGGAGGGGGCGGGGAGGGGGCGGAGCTGGTGGCTGGGCAGAGCTTGGGGCGGGGGCAGTGCCTTTGGCCTTGGGCGGCCAAACGCCATGATCCGGGCCTGCCAACGGGCGGCAGCCAGAATGCTAACTGGGGCGACATACAGGGAGCAAACCACCCCCCTGCTGTGTCAGCTTCACTGGTTGCTAGTCCATCTCCGAGCCCAATTCAAAGTGCTGGTATTGACCTATAAAGCTCTATACGGTTCTGGCCCAGCTTACTTGTCTGAACGCTTCTGCCTCTATGTCCCATCTCGCAGTCTAAGATCATCTGGGGAGGCCCTGCTCTTGCTCCCGCCAGCATCGCAAATGCGGCTGGTGGGGACGAGAGATAGTGCCTTCTCGGTGGTGGCTCCTCGCCTATAGAACGCACTCCCAAACGAAATGAGATCGACTCCATCTCTCCTCGCTTTTAGAACAAAGCTAAAGTCGTGGTTCTGAGGCCAGGCCTTTGGGCAGCAGATGTAAATTGTACCTTTGGATTTGTCTGGATTGACACTTTGGACTTGACTGGACTGACAATGTGTTCCGCTTGATGGCTTTAATTAATTATTGTTGTATGTCGTGGTTTTTAATGTAATGTTTTTTAATGTTCTTAATGCTTTTTAATGATGTTGATTATATGGTGTATTTTAAAATTGTATTGTGGTGTTGCAGCCTGTAGTGTTGCAAATGTAAGCCGTGCTGTGTCAGCGCCGCCTGACCCGTTTGTTTACCTAAGTGAGTGTGACTTGTTTGGGCTTCCTACCGGAGCTGACATGCTGAGTCCTCCTGCGGGGGTGAGAAGCTACGGGGTACAAATACCATAAATAAATAAATAAATACATACATACATACATAAATGATGTCTCTCCACAATAATTGGTTTTAAATGTGTTTAATGTTTAATATTTATTTATATCTTATTTCTGGACGTTTGTGTGATTTTTGTCTTGTATTTTATGTTAAATGGGCTTTGATTGGTATTGTATTATGTTGTGAGTCGCTTTGGGTCCCGTTAGGGAAAAAGGCAGGATATAAAGAAATAATAATAATAATAATAATAATAATAATTACTATTATTAGAAACACAACAAGATGAGTCCACAGCAGACACTCTGCTGGCTGATGTATTGGATCACATGTCAAACATTTCCCAAGTGCCTAGGACTATTTATTTATTATTATTTATTTATTTATTTACTTATTTATTTATTTATATTCTGCCCTTCTCACCCCGCAGGGGACTCAGGGCGGATCACAATGCACATATACAGGCAAACATTCAATGCCATTGACATACAACATATATAGACAGACATAGAGACCATTTAACATTCCAGAAATCAGTTAAATTTAGCCTCCCCACATAAGCTGTACCTAAATTTCCTACTTGACAGATGCAACTGTCTTTCGGGTTGCAAAGGTCGACAACGAGCTACACAATTTGGTCGAGAGCTCACTCCGACCCAGGCAAGCCTTGAACTCATGACCTTCTGGTCAGTAGAGATCTTATGCAGCTGACACCCAGCCAGCTGTGCCACATAATAATAATAATAATACACTTTATTTATATTCCGCACTTCTCACCCCGAAGGGGACTCAGTGCAGATCACAGAACACATACAGCAGACAATCCCTGTCTATGCTTTCCCGGTGTTATGTGATGTATCGGCAAATAATGCCTGGAGATCCCAGTAAGGTTTCCTTCTGCAGCTGTCAGATGGTAATTTTGTCAGCGCTGATTGTATTTAAGTGCAGGCCAAGGTCTTTAGGCACTGCACCCAGTGTGCCGATCACCACTGAGACCACCTTAACTGGCTTGTGCTAGAGTCTTTGCAGCTCGATTTTTAAATCCTCATATCATGTCAGCTTTTCTAATTGTTTCTCTTCAATCGTGCTGTCACCTGGGATTGCGACATCGACAATCTATACATTATTATTATTATTATTATTATTTGACATCTCCGGCCCATCTTTTGTTCCGATATCAGCCAGCACACCAATGCCTTAAATCAAGAAATAGTTTTCTAAGATCTACAGAGACACTCGCAGGAACACCTCAGCAAGCGAGAGTCCAAAAGTGGCAGGCTAAAACCCGGAACCTCAAGTCATGGCTGATACCGAATGAGAAACTCCCCGCCAGGCACACAGAAGACTGGGCAACGTGGAAGGCACTGAACAGACTGCGTTTTGGCACCACGAGATGCAGAGCCAACCTTAAGAAATGGGGCCACAAAGTGGAGTCTACGACATGCGAGTGCAGAGAAGAGCAAACCACAGACCACCTATTGCAATGTAGCCACATGCACAATGGGGGACCTTCTTACAAGTGGCCAGCTACTAGTCAGAGGACATTTAGTATAATGCCAAGTTTTTAAACTTTGTGTTTTTTAAATACATTTTAACTGTACCCTTGGTTTGCTTCTGATACGATAAATAAATAAAAAATATTATTATTGCCGCCTATGACACACACCCTATAACAGGGCTGTCCAACAAGCGGCCCCAGGGCCGTACACGGCCCCCTAGCCCCTTTCCTCCGGCCCCCTCAGCATTTTAATAAAAAATAAAAATAGAAAAATAAAATAAATAATAATAATAATAAAAATTACCCACTTCCGGGTTTCGGAGCAAGTATCGCGAGACTACGCGAGCCACATGGGATTTCGCTCTCAACGCGAGATCACGCCTGCGTTGAGAGCGAAAACCAGTGTGGCTCGCGTAGTCTCGCGATACTCCTCCTGTTGCCGAAATCTCGGCTACTGAATCCCTGTGGACCACACAGACCTTCTTCGGCGCCTGGCTCAGTCGGTCGTGGCATGTCTCGTGGATCGGCTTCTACTGGATCCTGCGCGTTTGGGAAGGTAGGCTGAATCAGGGGGCTCCCCTTATGTTAATATTAAATATATGGAATTGTTTATTTATGCCCCCATTGTGTTCCATTCTCTCCCTCTCCCCTTATATTAAGGGGAGGGGGCGGAGCCGGGGGCGGAGCAGACCCTTCGGCCCCCCAGATCATCAGTGGGGGGGCAGACCCTTCGGCCCCCCCAGGTCATCAGTGACCGGAATTCCGGTCACAGGTCCGGTAGAAGTTGGACAGCCCTGCCCTATGACACACAGGTCAGGCTTCCAAAGGGGCACCTGGCCAGGAGAAGGATGTGGGGAATGCGGAGAGAAGAGGAGAAACGGCTCTTACCTTCTCAGTGATTTCCTTGAGGGAGGGGTAGAGGACATCCTTGGAGAGGAGGTTCTGCATGATGCTTTGCATGAGGGGCAGGAGGTTCCCGTCGCCTTCCCCGTCTTCCAGGCCCAGGCCTTCCATGGTCTTCGCCAGCTCCTCCTCGCTCACGCTCGCATTCTGCAGGCAAGTGGGGGCAGAAAACAGGGCAGCCACTCACGTTAGAGGCACAAAAGGCAGCAGCCAGGGTGGCCATTTTCACTCACTTCCAAAGTACCCCACCCACACAAGCATCAACCTCTACATCAACACAGCAGACGGAAAGACAAAAAACATTGTATATCCACAAGGTATGCAGAACGCCAGCAACACCACACACCGACAACCCCACAGGACTTCAACATCCCACCCACCAGAACAACCCACAACGACACAGCCATGGCCCCAACAACACCATAACTATCAACAATTCCAACCCTTACATACTCAGACTTTCTCGCATCTCCTAAATAGGGCACAGCAACGCATGCCGGGTACAGCTAGTTACTAATAATTATTCAACGAATGGACTCTTACCTCTGGCTACTATAGACATTGGACTATGATACCAAGAAATAACATTTGTGTAATAATACTATATGTGTGAGATATATATTTTTATAGAATTATAAACCTTCAATGGATATGTTGCATGGTTATTTTTTCAATACCTTGCTAGTTTGTTGTTAGGATAGTTAACGGTATTACCCACTGAGTTTGCTAAGTCCTCCTAAAAAATTGTCAGGGTGGGGGCTTGCCTAGTATCGCTGGGGAGCAAATTCCAGAGTTGAGGGGCCACCACAGAGAAGGCCCTCTCTCTCGTCCCCACAAGTCGCGCTTGCAATAAGGGCGGGAGTGAAAAAATACAAAAACCAAGAATACAGACTAAATCCAAAACATGAAATTCTAGACAGTTCTCAACATTTGGAAACAGGAAACAGGAAAACAGGAAATCCCTTGACTTGACAGGAGTTCTATCCTCAATTTCCAACGTTGCTTCTATTGGCCAAAGGTTCAACAGGTCTAGCGAATATAGAGAGAAAAGCGTGCCTTTTCCCTTGGAAAACTGATACAGACTTCCTTGCTAACAATGTGAAAGTCTATGTTGACGAAACATAATTCTCCTATCTAACTGCTCATTAATCTGACCACCTGGACTTTCACTATCATCCTCTTCTGTTGGAATGTGGCCTTCAGACAGAGACTGCTCATTTTCAGTCTCTAAAATCTCTAGCTGCTCCTGCTGACTTTCCTGCAGACTTGCAGACCCAGAATCCCCTGTGTCAACAGGCTGGTTGACAGGCCCAGAATTCCTTGTGTCAACAGGTTGACTACCAGGCCCAGAAACCCCAGAATTCCCAGAGAGAATGGGTGCAGACACAATCAAAGCTTGATCTACAACAGGGCTGTCCAACTTCTGCCGGCCCAAGGGCCGGAATTCCGGTGAGTAATCACCTGGGGGGCCGCAGCGGGGGGGCATGGCCACTCGCGAGGGACATCCTGCCCCGCCTGCCCCTTTTGGGTGGCGCTGGGTGACGTCCTGACGTCGCCCAGTGCCGCCGAAAAGGGGAAGGACGCTGCCGTGGATGCCCGGCATCCTGCCCCTTTTGGGCGGCGCTGGGTGACGTCGCCCAGCTCTGCCGAAAAGGGGCAGGACGCTGCCACGGATGCCCGGCGTCCTGCCCCTTTTGGGCGGCGCTGGGTGACGTCAGGCGTGGTGCCTGCGCCGAGGAGGAAGAGGTGGAGGGAAACCGGGGCCTCTGCCTCCACCTCTTCCTCCTCGGTGCTGGCACCATGCCTGACGTCACCCAGCCCCGCCCAAAAGGGGCGGGCCACACAGGACGCCGGGCGGGGAGTGGCCCCGCCCCCGTGAGTGGCCCCACCCCTTTTCAGCGTGAGTGGCCCCGGGCCGCATCCAGGGGCTGGCGGGCCATGTACGGACCGCGGACCGCCAGTTGGACAGGCCCGATCTACAACACTGTCCTTAGTTTTCCCAATATTGTTTCACCCCCTGCTTTTCAAATGCAAGAAAGCCTGAACTCGCTTCAGAACAAGGACATAGGGGAATAGCCAAGGCTTTGGGATCCTCACTTCACTCTATTGCTCTCTCCCACCCACCCTTTCCCTTCCCACTGGGGGGGGATTTTACCTGCAAGTCATTGGCGTTCTTCGCCAAGCCGCTCAGCGTTTCTTTCAAACAGGAAGTAAACTCCTGCTGGGATGAGGCATCGCTTCCTGCAAAGGCAAGGAAAAAGTCACTTAGGAGACTCAGAGGATGTGCAGCCATTTTGCTTTAATAATAATAATAAGAAGAAGAAAAAGAAATAAAACTATTTATACCCCACCACCATCTCCCCAATGGGGACTCGGGGCGGCTAACATAACGCCAAGCCCAACAATAAAACAAATCAAGTTATTCCAACCTTGTGAGCTCCGTGACCTTAAACCCGTGTTCCCTTTACACCAGGGGTTGGGAACCTTTTTGACTCAGAGAGCCATGAAAGCAAAATATTTGGAAATTTATTTCAGTGAGAGCCATAGAATATATATCATATATTTTAAGACTGAATTCAACTAAATGTAAGTCTATACGTACATACGATGAGAAAAGGATTCCCCCGGAAGAATGAGGGGACACTTCAGACCTGGCTCTGCAAAAGGCACGCTCAGGACTCTGGGAAGGAAGAGAAGGCGGAAGGAAGGAAGGGGGAAAGGAAGAAAGGAAGACAGAGGAAATAAAGTAGGGAGGGGAGAGGAAGAAAGAAGAACGAACTATGGAAAAGGAAGAAAAGAAAAGCAGGAGACAAGGAGGAGAAAAAAATAAAGAAATGGGAAGGGAGGAAAGGAAAGGGTGGGGAAAAGAAAGGAAAGGGAGTGAGGAAAAAGTGAAATAATGAAGGGAAAAGAAGAAAAGAAAGAAGGGGAGAGAGAGGGAAGTGAAAAGAAAGGAAGAAGGAAAGGAAGATGTGGGGGGAAAGAATAGAAGAGGAAGGAAGGAAGGAAGGAAGGAAGGAAGGAAGGAAGGAAGGAAGGAAGGAAGAGGGAGAATGGAGGAAAGAAGGAAGGGGAGAGAGGGAGGGAAAAGGAAGGTGAGAAGGAGAAGGAAAGGGTGAAGGGGAGAAAGAAAGGAAGGAAGGAAGGAAGAGAATGGAGGAAAGAAGGAAGGGGAGAGAGGGAGGGAAAAGGAAGGAGAGAAGGAGAAGGAAAGGGTGAAGGGGAGAAAGGAAGGAAGAGGAAGGAAGGAAGGAAGGAAGGAAGAGGGAGAATGGAGGAAAGAAGGAAGGGGAGAGAGGGAGGGAAAAGGAAGGAGAGAAGGAGAAGGAAAGGGTGAAGTGGAGAAAGAAAGGAAGGAAGAGGAAGGAAGGAAGAGGGAGAATGGAGGAAAGAAGGAAGGGGAGAGAGGGAGGGAAAAGGAAGGAGAGAAAGGGAAGGAAAGGGTGAAGTGGAGAAAGGAAGGAAGGAAGAGGAAGGAAGGAAGAGGAAGAATGGAGGAAAGAAGGAAGGGGAGGGAAGGAGGGAAAAGGAAGGAGAGAAAGGGAAGGAAAGGGTGAAGTAGAGAAAGAAAGGAAGGAAGAGGAAGGAAGGAAGAGGGAGAATGGAGGAAAGAAGGAAGGGGAGGGAAGGAGGGAAAAGGAAGGAGAGAAAGGGAAGGAAAGGGTGAAGTGGAGAAAGGAAGGAAGGAAGAGGAAGGAAGGAAGAGGGAGAATGGAGGAAAGAAGGAAGGGGAGAGAGGGAGGGAAAAGGAAGGAGAGAAAGGGAAGGAAAGGGTGAAGTAGAGAAAGGAAGGAAGGAAGAGGAAGGAAGGAAGGAAGAGGAAGAATGGAGGAAAGAAGGAAGGGGAGGGAAGGAGGGAAAAGGAAGGAGAGAAAGGGAAGGAAAGGGTGAAGTAGAGAAAGGAAGGAAGGAAGAGGAAGGAAGGAAGAGGGAGAATGGAGGAAAGAAGGAAGGGGAGGGAAGGAGGGAAAAGGAAGGAGAGAAAGGAAGGAAAGGGTGAAGTGGAGAAAGAAAGGAAGGAAGAGGAAGGAAGGAAGAGGGAGAATGGAGGAAAGAAGGAAGGGGAGAGGGAGGGAAAAGGAAGGAGAGAAAGGGAAGGAAAGGGTGAAGTAGAGAAAGAAAGGAAGGAAGAGGAAGGAAGGAAGAGGAAGAATGGAGGAAAGAAGGAAGGAGAGGGAAGGAGGGAAAAGGAAGGAGAGAAAGGGAAGGAAAGGGTGAAGTGGAGAAAGAAAGGAAGGAAGAGGAAGGAAGGAAGAGGGAGAATGGAGGAAAGAAGGGGAGAGGGAGGGAAAAGGAAGGGGAGAAGGAAAGAATGGAAGAGGAAGGAAGGAACGAAGAGGGCCGTGGCAAAGGATGAAGAGGGTGCAGGGCCCGAGGGTGGCGATGGTGGCGCGGAAGCGGCAGTCGCAGTATGCGGCTGGTGGGGACGAGGGACAGGGCCTTCTCGGTGGTGGCTCTCCGCCTGTGGAATGCGCTCCCTATTGAGGTACGGTCCACCTCATCCCTCCTGGCATTCAGGAAAAAGGTAAAATCCTGGCTTTGGGACCAGGCGTTTGCACACCAGCACTAGCCAGCATGTTAGATGGGGATTTTAATGGAATGGATGAAGAGGGTCAATGTTTTTATGGATTGAACATTGTTTTAACTTGGAATGACTGTGCATGATGCTGTTGAAACTGTATTTTAATGTATCTTGATGTATTTTAATTGTTGTGGGGTTTTGGGGTTTTATGCTGTTGTGATGTGGGCATCGAATTGTGCCGTAATGTAAGCCGCTCTGAGTCCCCCCTCGGGGGTTGAGAAGAGCGGGGTAAAATCCTGAAATAAATACAATAAATAAATTTGCGTCACTCCTCCCCGCTGCATGCTGGGAAACCGAGGCCCGGGCTGCTCTGGAGAGCCAGATGCAATCATGAAAAGAGCCACATTTTGCTCCCGAGCCATAGGTTCCCGACCCCTGCTTTACACTAACAGCTGTTCAGCAGGGGAACTCTCTCCTTGCCCTGGAGTGAGGCTTTGAAAGAGAGGCTGGATGACCATCTGTCAGGAGTGCTTTGAATGCGATTTTCCTGCTTCTTGCCAGAATGGGGTTGAACTGGATGGTCTAAGAAAAAACGAGCTGGCTGGTAATAAAGAATTAACACAAACAGCAGTGTGTGTATGCCAGATGGTATCAGACTATATAGGCTAAGTGTTACTGTAAATGAGAACACCCAGAGTTATGCAAAATATTTCTCTATTATATCACAATAGTAATACCTTATGAGTGCATAACATCACATTCAATATACAGTATCTGCATGTACAATGAAGGCGCCAAACCAAACACACTCCCCTAAAGTACTTGCCCTATGGCGAATAGTGGCTGGAAAGGGTCCGCTCCCTGTGTAGAGCCTGTGTGCGGCAGCTCGGGCTCAGCGTGGGCCGATGCGCGAGCAGGGGGAGGAGGCGCTGAGTGATGACGTGTGGTAGCGCCAAATGCGGACGTCGTCAATTCAATGATATGGCAATGACGCCAGCACGTAGGAAGTGGTGGACAGGATCCCCCTGGAAGGTGGAACGGTGAATGGGGAAATCCCCAGTGTTGTGATGAAGGGGAATCCCAAGCGTCCTGTCATACAAGCCTGGCGGTCTCGCGTCTGCGTGGTGCTCCGGATGAGCCGAAAACCACTGAGGGAATCCCAGGAAGAGACGCGGGAGGGGATGATGGGATCACAGGCGGGTGGGTTGGATTCACAAAACACAAAGCAGTCCGATGAAGAGCGTCAATGCTCCAAAGGGGAAAGTTTTCCCCAGACTCAGCATGGAGGAAGAGGCGGTGTGGCATCTTCTTCACAGGAGAGCTTGAGGTTAGCAGAGCCGACGGCCAGCTGATGCTATGTTTCTCCGCGGGTTTTTTTAACCGTTTCGGAAGGCCCAATAGGCTCCTTTTTCAAGGCTCTTGTAGCTATACCAAGCAGCAGTCACATATCAGGTAAAGAGATGCACATAACCCTGCTCCATAGGGCAAGTACTTTGGGGGAGTGTGTTTGGTTTGGCGCCTTCATTGTACATGCAGATACTGTATGTTGAATGTGATGTTATGCACTCATAAGGTATTACTATTGTGATATAATAGAGAAATATTTTGCATAACTCTGGGTGTTCTCATTTACAGTAACACTTAGCCTATATAATCTGATACCATCTGGTTGAACTGGATGGCCCACGAGGTCTCTTCCAAGTCTAGGATTCTATTAACTGTTTTTGAAGGGCCAGAGTCCCAGCTCCGGGTGTTAAGAAAGAAGACAAGAAAGAGTATTTCTCTCTCTCTCTCAGAACTGACAACAGAGTGCTGCTCTGAAGCAGCATCGGTATAAAGAGGCCTGGCAACAGCAAACATCCACCTCCACTTTGCATCTAAAAATACCCAGACACTGCGAATAAATTCACACGTATTTTCTAACAGCTACCTCAGCAGACCCTGTCCAACACAGGGGCGGTCCTACAAGATAGGCCAAGTAGGCGGCCGCCTAGGGCGCCATCTGGGAAGGGGGCGCCATCCTGGCCGCCTGGGGCGCCATCCTGGCCCTGCCGATGTTCCTCAGACAGTGCTGCAGCTGCCTGCTTTTTGACCTTGTGCGCTCCGCCGCCGCTTCTGGGCACGTGTGGAGGTTTTCACGCAGGCGCAGTTGCTCTGGAGCTGAAGTTGAGCGCAGGAGCAAATGCACATGCGCGAAAACCTCCGCGCATGCCCAGTAGCTCCCTTGCGCAGAAGCCTGTAAGCAAAGCACTCCCTATCGGGCGGGCAGGGAGTGCTTCCCCTCTCCCTTTGTCTCCGTTGCGCTTGCGTTTTGCAGGGAAGGAGAAAAGAATCAGTGACGGAAGTGTAAGTGAAGGAATGAATGAAGGGCTTTCCTCCTCCTCCTCCTCCTCCTCCTCCTCCTCCTCCTCCTCCTCTGTGACCTCTTCTCTCCCTCCTTCCTTTCTTTGGCTCTATTTCTATCTAGACCTGAGGGGCCTGAGGCTATGAGGAGTTGTGGGAGTTGGAGTCCAAAACACCTAGAGGGAGGCAGGGCCCAAGTTTGGCCAGGCCGCGCTGCCTGTATTCGACCTCATTTGAACATTTTGGCTGTTTTTCTATTTACATTTACATTGGGATCCTAATTTTGGACTTATGGGAGACTCCTATGAATCATGAGACGGGTGGTAGGTAATATATTCTGATTTCGATGCATTTACATTGCATTTCTTGTTGATTATTATACAGTTCTGCTTAATATTGTCATACAATATAATACAAATACCAGTCTTTCTCAACCAGTGTGCCGTGGCACACTAGTGTGCCGTGAGCGATCATCAGGTGTGCCGCGAGAAAAGCTCTATGCCCCCCTTCCTTCCCCCTCCTCCTGCTGAACTCCTGCTGCTTGGGGGAGGAGGAGGAAGGGCCGGGCGGCGGCAAAGAAAAAGAAGGGGCCGGGGCACCGCCTCCTTCAGCCGTTTCCCCAGCCAGCCTCCAATCCACCATGACTCCCGCCATGACTCTTGCCCCTCGCTCTCTCAAGCCGCACGGAGGACGAGCCCCACCCACTGAAGCCCATCCACCGCTCATGCTCCTCCTCTGTGGGAGAGCTGAAGCTGGGGTAGGGGGCGGGGCATGGCTTCCCCTCCCCCCGGCTTCAGTGCTCTCACAGCTTCGCCAGCCTTGAGGGGGCAGTGCCAAGCCAGCAGTGGCAGAGCCAGCACAATGCTGGCTTGGCACTGCCCCCTCAAGGCTGGCGAAGCTGTGGGAGAACTGAAGCGGGGGGGAGGGGCGGGGCATGGCACGGCCTGGCTCCTCCCCCTCCCCGGGCCGGTGCTCCCAGCAGGTCACCAACCCCCAGCCGTTCTTTACTGTGTGAGAGTGTCATTTTGTGTCATTTTGGTTGGTGGTGTGCCCCTGGATTTTTTTTAATGTTAAAAGTGTGCCGCAGCTCAAAAAAGGTTGAGAAACACTGACAAATACAATATAACAATAGAATAATGATATATTTTATATTACATGTAATATTACAAACAATATTGCAGTATAGTGGTATTGTACAAAATAGTAATATATAATATTTTATTTTACTTTATTTTGGGTTATTTGAGTTTTATAGAGTCATGAAAATATTTAGTAAAGGATAATTTTATTTAAATAAATAATTTTATTATTTTATAATAATAATATAATAGAATGTTACATTATATTATAATGTCAATATATTATAATATAATTATATTGTAATGTAGTCAGTCAGTCAGTCAGTCAGTCACGTTTATTGAGTAACCGTCAGGTCATTTCAAATAAAAGCTCCAACAGCAGTATACAAGATAAGGATAAAATCAGTACCTAATGTATAATAAGGCAAACAATGTAACACATTAAAAACGAAACTTATTGCAATTGTCTTGCGTCAACACATAGGAACTATTAGCATAGGATACTTAAGAAGCCCGGAGATCAGTTGATGTGACGCTTATTACCGCTGTACCGCGGCCTGTTCCATGCCGCCTACTGGAACTCATCCCCCGCACAGTTGACTCCAATAGACTCCATGTACCGCGGTCTCTTTTTATATGCTCTAAATAGGTAAGCAGCTACCTTATACACCGTTTGAAGGTAGGGGGCCAGAATGTCCTTTTGGATAGTAAATGGCTAAGGTATTTCTCCCTCTCCTCTGCATATATGGGACAGATCAACAGAATGTGGACTAGATCCTCGACTTCTGGTAGGCCGCAAACACAGACTCTGTCCCTATAGGGTGTGGCAGCATATCTGCCGGCCCTCACCATAGACTCGAATTGCTCGAACCTAGCTCTAGTTAGGGCAATCCTAAGGTGAGGTAGGAGCGGGCGAGCCAGATACGGGGCAGTAACAAAGTGGTTGGGTTGTTGGGCTAACCAGTGCATGGATTTGACCCTAGCCAAATGGGCTAGGTCATCTTGGGCACATACATCGAGTACCCTCTGCTTCACCCGGTTCATCATTGAAGTCACTCTGATGTTCGACGGATCCACCTGGAGCCCCTGTAGGATGAGATATGTCATTATGGAGCCCCCATGTTTTCTGAGAGGGAACTCTGAATTGCTCCATCAGGCACAGCTTGGGCAGTCTCGCGTCTTCTAGATTGTTTACCTTGCACCAGTAGTTAATGGCTCTAATTTTTGCTAAGCCTGAGATTTGGTGTCTGCCTAACTCGGACCTGACTGCCGCTGCGGGAGTGCGATTATTCACCCCCAGAATCCGCCTAAAAAGTTAGTCTGGGTGCGCTCAATAGGGGTGACATTGGTCAGGCCCCAAATTTCTGCGCCATACAACAAGAGAGGCAAAACCTTGGCGGCATAGACTTTGAGAATTGGCAGAAGGGATCCCGGGTAGTGGCGGTTAATTAACCTGGTAAGCTGAGAAATATTGTAATGTAGTATAATATAACTATGATATAATATAGTATGAGTATGGTATAATATACTGTATATACATTGATACAATATAATACTACTAATGGTATTGTGATATTATAATTGTATATTTGTTTTACATGGGGGGCAAAATAATGTTTTTGGGGGGGCACCAAAATAATGTTCGCCTACCATTTAAAATTACCTTAGACCGCCCCTGGTCCAGCGCCAGGCAAAGTTGACTAAGTTCACACATTCACACTTGCCTCCAACAGACAAGCCTTGCAGGTTCCAAGCCTGGCTGCTTCCCACACTCGGTCAGCAACTCACCAACTCGGCCCGCCGCCTCCGAGAGCTTCTGGAACTGTTCGACCAAGTGGGGCTCCTCCTCGGCCAACTCCTTCATGGCCTTCTCGAACTCGGCGGTGGCCTGAGAAGCAAGCTCGCTGTCAAAGAGGTCCTGGAAGAACTTCTCCTGGGAGGCAAAGAGGGAATCCTGAGAGGAGGAGGAGAAGAAGGAGCAAGAAGCCAGCTCAGCTCAGCTCAATAATTCTATGACGGTGTCTCTCAACCTTCCTAATGCCGCGACCCCTTAATACAGTCCCTCATGTTGTGCTGACCCCCAACCATAACATTATTTACATTGCTACTTCATAACTGTCATTTTGCTACTGCTATGAATTGTCATGTAAACGTCTGATGTGCAGGATGTATTTTCATTAACTGGGGCCAATTTGGCACAAATACCCAATACGCCCAATTGTGAACACTGGTGGGGTTGGGGGGAGGATTGATTTTGTCATTTGGGAGTTGTAGTTGCTGGGATTTATAGTTCACCTTCAATCAAAGAGAACCCCGAACCCCACCAGCGATGGAATTGAACCAAACTTGGCACACATGACCAACAGAAAATACTGGAAGGATTTGGTGGGCATTGACCTTGAGTTTGGGAGTTGTAGTTTACCTACATCCAGAGAGCGCTTTGGACTCAAACAACGATGGATCTGGACCAACCTTGGCACGAATACTCAGTATGCCCAAATGTGAACACTGGTGGAGTTTTGGGGAAATTAGACCTTGACATTTGGGAGTAGTAGTTGCTGGGATTTATAGTTCACCTACATCCAGAGAGCGCTTTGGACTCAAACAATGATGGATCTGGACCAAACTTGGCATGAATACTCAGTATGCCCAAATGTGAACACTGGTGGAGTTTTGGGGAAATTAGACCTTGACATTTGGGAGTTGTAGTTGCTGGGATTTATAGTTCACCTACATCCAGAGAGCACTGTGGACTCAAACAGTGATGGATCTGGACCAAACTTGGCACGAATATTCAATAGGTTCAAATGTGGACACTGGTGGAGTTTTGGGAAAATTAGACCTTGACATTTGGGAGTTGTAGTTGCAGGGATTTATAGTACACCTACAATCAAAGAGCATTCTGAACCCTACCAGCAGTGGAATTGAACCAAACTTGGCACACAGAACTCCCATGACCAACAGAAAATACTGGAAGGATTTGGTGGGCATTGACCTCGAGTTTGGGAGTTGTAGTTCACCTACATCCAGAGAGTGCTTTGGACTCAAACAACGATGGATCTGGACCAAACTTGGCACGAATACTCAGTATGCCCAAATGTGAACACTGGAGGAGTTTTCAGGAAATTAGACTTTGACATTTGGGAGTTGTAGTTGCTGGGATCTATAGTTCACCTTCAATCAAAGAGAATTCTGAACTCCACTAATGATGGAATTGAACCAAACTTGGCACACAGAACTCCCATGACCAACAGAAAATACTGGAAGGGTTTGGTGGACATTGACCTCGAGTTTGGGAGTTGTAGTTCACCTACATCCAGAGAGCGCTTTGGACTCAAACAATGATGGATCTGGACCAAACTTGGCACGTATACTCAGTATACCCAAATGTAAACACTGGTGGGAGTTTGGGGAAATTAGATCTTGACATCTGAGAGTTGTAGTTGCTGGGATTTATAGTTCACCTTCAATCAAAGAGCATTTTGAACCCCACCAATGATGGAATTGGGCCAAAGTTCCCACACAGAACTCCCATGTCTTAAAGGGACTCGCTGGAGAGAACCTTGCTCCAGCCTCGCACGCTCTCCCCCCCTCCCCGTGCATACGCACCCGCTACCATGCACTGAGCACACCTGCTCTCCCCTCCCTTCACTGAGAGGTTGGCCAATCGCAGCGGAGGAAGGCTTTTGGTGTGAGGATTCACCCTCTGTTTCCAAAAAGGAAGAGAAGGACAGGTGGAGAGATCTTCATCCTTCCCTACCAAAGGGGTTCCTAAGACCATCAGAAATATGTGTTTTCTGATGGTCTTTGGTGACCCCTCTGAAATCCCCTCATGACCCCACCCCCTCAACCAGGGATCCCAACCCCCAGGTTGAGAAACACTGTTCTAATATGCCGAGTCCCCCTTCGAGGGGTGAGAAGCAACGGGTACAAATACCATAAATCAGTGTTTCCCAACCTTTTTTGAGCCGCGGCACACTTTTAACATTAAAAAAATCTGGGCGCATACCACCAACCAAAATGACACAAAATGACACTGTAACACAGTAAAGAACGGCTGGGGGATGGTGAGCTGCTGGGAGCAGCTGCTGGGAGTGCCAAAGCCAGGGGAGGAGCCAGGCCACGCCATGCCCTGCCCCTCCCCCCGGCTTCAGTTCTCCCACAGCTTCACCAGCTTTGAGGGGGCAAGCCAGCATTGTGCTGGCTCTGCCATCGCTGGCTTGGCACTGCCCCCTCAAGGCTGGCGAAGCTGTGGGAGTGCTGAAGCCGGGGGGGGGGGGGGAGCTAGGCTGCGTCATGCCCCCCCTCCCCTCGGCTTCAGCTCTCTCACAGAGGAGGAGCATGAATGGTGGACGGGCTTCAGTAGGCGGGGCTCCTCCGCACGGCTTCAACAAGCAAGGGGTGAGAGTCATGGCGGGAGTCATGGCAGATTGGAGGCTGGTTGGGGAAACAGCCGAAGGAGGCGGTGCCCCAGTCCCTTCTTCTTTTTCTTTGCGGCCGCCCATCCCTTCCTCCTCCTCTCCCAAGCAGCAGGAGTTCGGCAGGAGGAGGGGGGAAAGAAGGGGGGAAGAGAGCTTTTCTCGCAGCACACCTGATGATAGCTCACGGCACACCAGTGTGCCACGGCACACTGGTTGAGAAACACTGCCATAAATAAATAAATTATATATATATATATATATATATATATATATATATATATATATAATATTACATGTAATAATACCATTACTATATTACAATATAATGGTATAGGGCAATATAGTAATATAGAATACTGATATTGTACTAGGCTAATAATATAATAGTGTGTGTGTGTGTGTGTATATATATATATATATACTGTATGTATATATATATATATATATATATATATATATATATATATAGTAAGCCGCTCTGAGTCCCCTTCGGGGTGAGAAGGGCGGCAAATAAATGTTGTAAAGAAATAAATAATAAATTTTCCTAAATTCTTCTGTTTTGCTGAATGAGGGATTCATCCCAGAAGGGAACACTTTGCTACCACAAAGCCGCCCACTCAGCACTGGAAGTGTATCTGACTTTCCATACTTTAGCTGCATCTCCCGGCGACTTTTCAGCGCTGCTGCTGCTGCTGTTGTCCCCAACGGTGGCAGCGGAGGAGGGAGGCACAGCAGTGGGCTTGGTCTTATCGAAGTCATCAAGGGCACCTGCATTGGGGAGGAGCAGAAAAAAGTGCATAGTGAAGAAGAGTGTTCTTCGAGAGGCACACTGAAGCACCAAGCGGCTCTCCTGAGTCAGGAGGCGAAAAGAAGCCAAATACACATGTGGGGTAGGAAAAGGAAAGGTTTCCCCTCAACATTAAGTCTAATTGGGTCCGACTCTGGCAGGTGGTGCTCATCTCAATTTCTAAGCTGAAGAGCCAGCGTTGTCCGTAGACACCTCCAAGGTCACGTGGCCGGCATGACTGCATGGTGCGACGTTACCTTCCCGCCGGAGCAGTACCTATTCATCTACTCACATATGCATGTTTTCAAACTAATTTATTTATTTCTTTATTTCTCGCATTTGTATCCTGTCACTTCTCAACCCCCGAAGGAGGACTCAGGACGGCATTACAATTAATTTTTTAATTAATTTTTTAAAAATTATTTTGATTTGTATACCGTCCTTTCCAATTTGGCTCAGGGCGGTTTACAGCATATCGACCTATAACATTAAAACAGGAAAACAATAAAGTATCGCAACATTAAAACAGTGTTAATCCACAACCAAGGGGTGGCTAAAGCTGTTTTCCAAGCTTTCCGAAAAGCCGCCAGCTCACTGATTGCTCGGACTTTGGATGGCAAGGCGTTCCACAGGCTCGGTGCTACAACAGAGAAGGCCCTCTGTCTAGTTGACGACAGATGAATGGTTCGTAGGGAAGGAATCTGCAGGAGGTTGCGATCTTCAGATCGAAGGGATCTCTAGGGAACATATGGGAGTAGACAGTCCCTCAAGTACACCGGCCCCAGACCATACAAGGCCTTAAAGGTCAAAACCAGGACTTTGAAGATGATCCGGTGCTCGATTGGCAACCAGTGCAGTCGCTGCAGAGTTGGAGTAATGTGAGCCCTGGCCGGCATTCCAGCCAAGAGTCTCGCTGCCGCGTTCTGCACCATCTTAAGCCTCCGAATGACCGACAAAGGAAGACCAATGTAAAGGGCGTTACAGTAGTCTAGTCTCGAGATTACTGTCGCCTGGATCACCGTGGCCAGGTCATTTCTGGTGAGATAGGGCGCCAGCCGCCTAGCCTGTCGCAGGTGGAAAAAAGCAGATCTGCTGACCGCCGAGACCTGAGCCTCCATTGTCAGCAGCTGGTCCAATTGGACCCCCAGACTCTTTACTAAAGACAACAGGCGTAATGCCTCGCCGTCCAGAGTAGGCAGCCGGTGTCCACACCCACCCGGGCAACCCAACCAAAGGATCTCCGTCTTCGATGGATTCACTCTCAACCGACTGGCTCGTAGCCAACCAATCACAGCTTCAAGGCATAGCTGGAAACAATTGGGTACAGAGTCCGGCCGGCCATCCATCCTCTGCACCAGCTGGGTATCATCAGCGTACTGGTGACACTCCAGACCAAAGCTCCGCACCAATTTGGCAAGTGGCCGCATATAGATGTGAAATAATAAAGGGGAGAGAATGGCTCCCTGAGGGACCTCACAATTTAGAGGGAGCCTCTCGGAAACCATACCTCCCCTCTCCGCTCGCTGTCCCCGATCAAGGAGGAAAGAGGACACCCATTTAAGAGCAGTCACCCTAACCCAGACCTGGGCAACCTACAGCCCGCAGGCCGGATGCGGCCCGGCAGCCGATTCTGTCCGGCCTGGGAAGAAGGGCGTCGGGGGCCAAGAGGAAGGGGTGCCGCTGCCGCCATCCCATGGGGCCTGCGTCAGCAGACAGCCCACCGCTCTGGAGAACAATCGGAGGAGCGGCGGCTTTAGAGTGCCTGCCATCCCGGGAGGCGATCCGGGCCTGCAGCAGGAGCAGTCGGCAAGCTATGGCGGCTGATCGCCCTGGCGACCCAGAAGACTTGATCGCCTTCCAGTTTGCCAGGGCGATCACCCTCCACAGCTCGTCGACTGCTCCCGCTGCAGGCCTGTATCGCCTCTCGGGATGGCAGGAACTCCAAAGCCGGGATGGCAGGCACTCCATGGCAGGGTGATCAGCTGGGGAACGGCTGGGGGCGAGAGCGGGTGGAGGCCTGTAGCCTCCAATCATCTGCTGCTCTGCTGCGGTGGCGGCTGGGTCCGCTTTGCCATCCTCTGGGCTGGGGCCATTGGGCCATTCCATCTTGGGATCCTTCCTCTCTTGAGGGAGTCAGCCTCTATCTTAGTTCGCACCTTGTCTTCTTGAATTTCATTTTATTTTAGTGGTTTTTATTATTATTATTTTATAATAATAAAATAAATAATATAATATGTTATATTATATTATAATTTCAATATATTATAATGTCTATATATAGATATACACTATAATATAATAATTATATTAATACTAATAATATATGAATATTTATTGATATATTAATGTGTTATTATTAATGATGTGTAATATATAGTAAATATAGTAAATAAATAAATAAATTATGTAGATTAGAATGTAGTTCCACCTTTAGGTGTGGCCCTCCATAATATTTTTTGGCTCTGGTGTGGCCCCTTGGAAAAAATAATTGCCCACCCCTGCCCTAACCCCTGTCACGGCTAGGAGGTGGGTTAACAATGTGTGGTCTACCGCAGTGTTTCTCAACCAGTGTGCCGTGGCACACTAGTGTGCCGTGAGCGATCATCAGGTGTGCCGTGAGAAAAGCTCTCTGCCCCCCTTCTTTCCCCCCTCCTCCTGCTGAACTCCTGCTGCTTGGGAGAGGAGGAGGAAGGGCCGAGCGGTGACTAAGAAAAAGAAGAAGGGGCCGGGGCACCACCTCCTTCGGCCGTTTCCCCAGCCAGCCTCCAATCCGCCATGATTCCTGCCACGACTCTCACCCCTCGCTCGCTGAAGCCGCGCGGAGGAGAAGCTCATGCTTCTACTCTGTGAGAGAACTGAAGCCGGGGGGAGGGGGCGGGACATGGCGCGGCCTGGCTTCAGCGCTCCCACAGCTGCTCCAGCCTTGAGGGGGCAGTGCCAAGCCAGCATTGTGCTGGCTCTGTCCCCGCTGGCTTGGCACTGCCCCCTCAAGGCTGGCAAAGCTGTGGGAGAACTGAAGCCACGTGGAGGGGGTGGGGCATGGCACGGCCTGGCTCCTCCCCCTCCCCCGGCTTCGGCGCTCCCAGCAGCTGCTCCCAGCAGGTCACCATCCCCCAGTCATTCTTTACTGTGTTAGAGTGTCATTTTGGTTGGTGGTGTGCCCCCGGATTTTTTAAATGTTAAAAGTGTGCCACGGCTCAAAAAAGGTTGGGAAACACTGGTCTACCGTATCAAAAGCTGCCATGAGGTCCAATAACAGAAGCAGCGCTGATCCTTCTTGATCCAATTGGCAGCGGAGCTGGTCTGTGATGGCGACCAGCACAGTCTCGGTCCCATGCCCAATACGGAAGCCGGACTGGTAGGGATCTAATCCGGCTGTGTCATTAAGCCCCGTTAGAGGCTATTACAAAAGTACAACAGCAAAACCACATATTAAAAACATTACATAATAAAACAATACATAGTTAAACCATACAAAGGCTACACCGTAAAACCAGTCTCGTCAGTCATATCACCATCGCAGTTGGTCCCTTAAAGTGCTGCTTACATCTATTGCCCAAAAGCCTGGTCCCAAAAGCCTGCCTCTAATTCCTTCCGGAAAACCAGGAGGGAGGGGACCGATCTTAATTCAGTTGGAAGAGAGTTCCATAGACGGGGAGCCACCGCTGAGAAGGCCCTGTCCCTCGTCCTCGCCAGGCGCATTTGAGCTGTTGACGGAAGTGAGAGCAGGGCCTCCCCAGGTGATCTTAGATTTCGAGGCAGGACGTAGGGGTAGATGCGTTCGGACGAGTAAGCTGGGCCAGAACCATTTAATAGGTTGGCAGAAGCTGCGGCTAACTCTGGGAGCTCATCCCACCCTATTCCCTACACGATTATATTGTATATTGATTACACTATAACATATATATATATATATATATATATATATATATATATATAATAGAATAATATAGTACATACATTATTTCATTTAACATATATTATTACTGTGGACTCATACTATATAGTAATATAATATATAATATACAATATAATATACAATAATAGTATATTATTTATATAAAACATATAATAATTATAAATTATATATATATAATTTATAATTATATATATTTAAGACTCATAATAGGCAGAGGGGTTGTACTAGATGGTCTCGGTGCTCTCTTCCAACTCTAGGATTAGGAAGAACTTCCTGACTGTAAGAAGAGCTGTTCAGCAGTGGAACTCTCTGCCTCTGAGTCTGGTGGAAGCTTTCAAACAGAGGCTGGATGGCCATCTGTCGAGGGAGCTTTGTGCTTTTCTTGCCAGGCAGGGGGTTGGACTAGATGGCCTCGGTGCTCTCTTCCAACTCTATGATTCTATCATTAGGAAGAACTTCCTGACGGTAAGAAAGAAGAGCTGTTCAGCAGTGGAACTCTCTGCCTGGGAGTCTGGTGGAAGCTTTCAAACAGAGGCGGGATGGCCATCTGTCGAGGGAGCTTTGTGCTTTTCTTGCCAGGCAGGGGGTTGGACTAGATGGCCTCGGTGCTCTCTTCCAACTCTATGATTCTATCATTAGGAAGAACTTCCTGACGGTAAGAAAGAAGAGCTGTTCAGCAGTGGAACTCTCTGCCTGGTAGTCTGGTGGAAGCTTTCAAACAGAGGCGGGATGGCCATCTGTCGAGGGAGCTTTGTGCTTTTCTTGCCAGGCAGGGGTTGGACTAGATGGCCTCGGTGCTCTCTTCCAACTCTATGATTCTATCATTAGGAAGAACTTCCTGACGGTAAGAAAGAAGAGCTGTTCAGCAGTGGAACTCTCTGCCTGGGAGTCTCGTGGAAGCTTTCAAACAGAGGCTGGGTGGCCATCTCTTGGGGGTGCTTTGATTGTGCTTTCCCTGCCTGGTCAGGGGATTGGACTAGATGCCCTTGGTGGTCTCTTCCAACTCTAGGATTAGGAAGAACTTCCTGACTGTAAGAAGAGCTGTTCAGCAGTGGAACTCTCTGCCTGGGAGTCTGGTGGAAGCTTTCAAACAGAGGCTGGATGGCCATCTCTCGGGGGCTTTGATTGTGCTTTCCTGCCTTGGACTAGATGGCCTCGGTGGTCTCTTCCAACTCTAGGATTAGGAAGAACTTCCTGACTGTAAGAAGAGCTGTTCAGCAGTGGAACTCTCTGCCTGGGAGTCTGGTGGAAGCTTTCAAACAGAGGCTGGATGGCCATCTGTCGGGGGGGCTTTGATTGTGCTTTCCCTGCCTTGGACTAGATGGCCTCGGTGGTCTCTTCCAACTCTAGGATTAGGAAGAACTTCCTGACTGTAAGAAGAGCTGTTCAGCAGTGGAACTCTCTGCCTGGGAGTCTGGTGGAAGCTTTCAAACAGAGGCTGGATGGCCATCTGTCGGGGCTTTGATGGTGCTATCCCTGCCTTGGACTAGATGGCCTCGGTGGTCTCTTCCAACTCTAGGATTAGGAAGAACTTCCTGACTGTAAGAAGAGCTGTTCAGCAGTGGAACTCTCTGCCTCGGGGTCCCCTAAGGCTCCAACTGGGGCGTTCCCGCCTGACTTACTTTCAAGCAACTCCTCCAGCTCTGGGTCCGTCGACGTCGCCATTTCCGGGAAGCCGGGAAACAGAGGAAGGAAGCAAGGCCGCTTCCTCGCTCGGCACAAGCCTCAAAAGGCTACCGGGCTCGACTAGGCCCGAGGAAGCGCCTCCGGACTACGACTCCCAGCAGCCCAGGGTGGCGGCGTGCCTTGGACGCGCCCGCTGAGGCATTCTGGGAGTCGTAGTTCTCGAGTGGCCGCCATCTTGCCCCTCACTGTCCACTATTGACAAGGCTTGCAGTTGGGATTTCTTGTGACAAGAGCAGCAGAGGAGAGGCAGCTCTGGGAGATTATTATTATAATAGAATATAATAGATTATAATATAAATATAATATAATAAATATAAGATAATATAAATATAATAAATATAATATAATAAGCATAATAAAATACAAGATAAGATAATAATATAAGATAATTAATATAAGATAATTAATATAAGATAATTAATATAAGATAATTAATATAAGATAATTAATATAAGATAATATAATACATATAATATAATACGTATAATAAAATATATGATAAGATAAGATAATAATATAAGATAATTAATATAAGATAATTAATATAAGATAATATAATACATATAATATAATACGTATAATAAAATATAAGATAAGATAATAATATAAGATAATTAATATAAGATAATTAATATAAGATAATATAATACATATAATATAATACGTATAATAAAATATAAGATAAGATAATTAATATAAGATAATTAATATAAGATAATTAATATAAGATAATATAATACATATAATATAATACGTATAATAAAATATAAGATAATATAATTAATATAATATAATTAATATAATATAATTAATATAATATAATAATCTACACTATTATATTATATATTGATTAGACTATAATATATATAATAGAGTAATACACACACACATATATATTATTTAATATATATTATTACTGTAGTAGACTCATAATATAATGCTGCGATATTATATATATATATATTGTTTATTTATTTATTTAAATATAATATAATATAATTAATATAATATAATAATCTACACTATTATATTATATATTGATTATACTATACATATAATAGAGTAATATACACACACACATATATATATATAATTTAATATATATTATTACTGTAGACTCATAATATAATGCAACGATATTATATATATATATATATTTAAAAAATATTTATTTATTTATTTGCAACATTTCTATGCTGCCCTTCTCACCCCAAAGTTATATGTAAATCCAATATATTATATTTTTAGCATAGCACAATACATTCCCATAGCCTTTGATTGCTAGGCCAGAAATCTTTCTTTAAGCTAGTTTAATATGTATGCTTTTACCTCTGTGTGTTTTACCTGATTGTGGGCCGCTCCGAGCCCTCGGGGAGTGGCGGCGTACAAGTCCAAATAATAAATAAATAAATAATATTGTACTACACCAGTATGCTGTAATATTGTTAGTAATATTACATGTAATATGAAATATATAATTATTATATTGTATTATCATTAGTATTATATTGTATTACATTATATTATCAATATATGTGTATATAATATATTATATTATTAGCACCGCACAATATTAGTATCATGTATTACTATATTGTACTATACCACTATACTACAATATTATTACTAATATTACATGTAATATAAAATATAATTCTATTATTGTATGACATTATATTATTATCAATATTATATATGTATACAATATAATATAAAATATAATTCTTATGTTTTATTATTGCATTACATGATAATATTATTATCAACATTATATATGTATACAATATATTATATTATTAGCACCGCACAATACTGTAGAATACCACTATACTACAATATTATTACTAATATTACATGCAATATAAAAATATAATTCTTATGTTTTATTATTGCATTACATTATAATAATATTATTATCAATATTATATGTAATATATAACATAATATTTATATAATAAATAAAATAATAATAAATAATATAACTCTATTAGATATAAAATAATATAATATAATAACACCACTATACTACAATATTATTACTAATATTACATGCAATATATAAATATAATTCTTATGTTTTATTATTGCATTACATTATAATATTATTATCAATATTATATGTAATATATAACATTATATTTATATAATATATAAAATAATAATAAATAATATAGCTCTATTAGATATAAAATAATATAATATAATAACAGCACTATACTACAATATTATTACTAATATTACATGCAATATATAAATATAATTCTTATGTTTTATTATTGCATTGCATTATAATATTATTATTATCAATATTATATGTAATATATAACATAATATTTATATAATATATAAAATAATAATAAATAATATAACTCTATTAGATATAAAATAATATAATAACAGCACTATACTACAATATTATTAGTAATATTACATGTAATAATATTTGCTGTGTACTAATCTTGTTGTGTATCAAACCACAATAACAACGATGATGATGATAGTGGTGGTGGCAGCCCATTCATTCCTGATTGGAAGGGAGCCTGAGTCAAAGGGAGCCTCCCTTTGACTGTCCTTTGCCGCCCCCAAGTGGCCAAGCAGCCCAATTGCAGCCTGGAAGCCCTGCCCCTTGCTTGGCGAGTCCCCGGTTGCCAAGGCAACATACCCACTGGTGGGTGAAGCCTGCGAGGGGAGAAATCCACGAGAGTCTGGCGAGCCTTTCCTTCTCTGGTCGAGTGAGTGAGTCCCCCACAAAGGGCATCCAGTCCAACCCTATTCTGCTATGCAGGAGGACACCATCAAAGCCCTCCCAACAGATGGCCACCCAGCCCCTAAATCATAGGATCCTACAGTTAGAAGAGCCCTCCAATGGCCACCTAGTCCAACCCCCATTCTGCCAGGCAGGAGGACACCATCAAAGCCTTCCTGACAGATGGCCACCCAGCCTCTGCTTGAAAACCTCCATGTAAGGAAAATCTATCACCACCACTATTATTATTATTATTATTATTATTATTATTATTGAATCCTAGAGATAGAAGGGACCCCAAAGGTCACCCTAGTCCAACCCCCATTCTGCCAGGCAGGAGGACACCATCAAAGCCTTCCCGACAGATGGCCACCCAGCCTCTGCTTGAAAACCTCCATGTAAGGAAAATCCATCACCACCACCACCACTATTATTATTATTATTATTGAATCTTAGAGATAGAAGGGACCCCAAAGGTCACCCTAGTCCAACCCCCATTCTGCCAGGCAGGAGGACACCATCAAAGCCTTCCCGACAGACGGCCACCCAGCCTCTAAATCATAGGATGCTACAGTTAGAAGATCCCTCCAATGACCATCTAGTGACCCCCATTCTGCCACCATCAAAGCCCTCCCCACAGATGGCCACCCAGCCTCTGAGTTTGGCAGAGTCTCCTTCTCTGGAAGTTTCTCAGCAGAAGATGAATAGCCATCTGTCGGGAGGACTTTGATGGTGACTTCCTGCCTGGCAAGAGGGTTTTTTGGACTGGATGCGCCCTTGAGGACCCCTTCCAACTCTTGGATTTTGTGACAAATACGGGAATCATAGAGTTGGACGAGACCTGGCGGGCCATCCGGCCCACACTACATGATTGTTTCCATCAATGCCTCGAAGCCGTGACTGGTTGGCTGCGTTCCAGCCGGCTGAAGGTGAATCCATCGAAGACGGAGATTCTGTGGCCTGGTCGCCCTGGGTTGGATGAGTGCCAGTTGCCTGCCCTGGATGGCGCGCAATTAAGCCCGTCATCTTTGGTCAAAAGTCTAGGAGTCCAGTTGGACCCACTGCTGTCCATGGAGGACCAGGTCTCCATGGTTAGCAAACTTTCATTTTTCCATCTGCGACAGGCCAGGCGACTGCCCCCTACCTGTCCAGGGACGATCTGGCCACAGTGATCCAAGCGACGGTCATCTCGAGGCTAGACTACTGTAACGCCCTCTACATGGGCCTGCCGTTGTCGACAATCCGGAAACTCAAGCTAGTGCAAAATGCCGCGGCTCGACTACTGGTGGTAGCACCAGTGAGAGAGCACATCACTCCCATTCTGCAGCATTTGCACTGGCTCCCAATCGAGTACCGAATTTATTTATTTATTTATTTGTTTGGACTTTTATGCCGCCAACTCCGCAAGGCTCGCAGCGGCTTACAAAAGCCAAGCAGCTACACAAAAAATACATCATCAGCACAACAACAGGAAAACAGTACAACAATAAGGGGTACAACAGGGAGAAGATGGGAAAGAATGGGGGGGGGGCAAGGGTGGAAGCGGAGAACGACAGGAGAGTGCCCAGCGGATCAAGCGGGCCCTGCTCTCCCATCGAAGGGGGGAAGCAGAGGTGATCTCAGACTGATCCCACCAAAATGGTCCAAGCCAGTCAGCCCCCCATTTGCCAGAAGTCTGGTGGGGGGTGTCCGGTCAGCAGGATTAGTGGCCTTCTTCCGAAGTGGGCCCAAGAGAGAGGGCTTCCGTTTCCTAAAGCCTGGGCCCCAGAAAGTTCTGGCCCGCAGCGGGTTCCAGGACTTGGGCTCAGGCGAGGCAGGTCTCCCTTCTCTCAGGCGAGCAATGGCAAGTGTCCCAGGGCCAGGGGGCCTGCTGTTCTTCGGCCTCCAGCGCCGCCTTTTCCGGCGGCCACCTGGCCTCGATACTGGACGCACCCCGGGGGTTGCCAATTCCAGAGCTATACTGCCCTGACTCGAAGGACCTGTCGGCCCCCGGCCATCAGGAGGAGGCGGGGGGGATTTTGGCCTGGTCGCTAGTAAGGGGGGGACCGGCAGCTGGCAAGCTCGGCGCCGAGGTCGCGCCTCTGGGGCTCTTGCTAGAAATCCGGAGATATCCAGCGCCTCTGGAGGGGGCACCAAGGATAACTGCCGCTTTGATCTGTCAGTCGGGGAGGATGGGGGTTGGCCAAGGGGCGGGGCCAAGGACGCCGGGGAGCTCGAAGACGGCGCCATCTTGTTACCCCCGGCCACCGCCTCGCCCAGTGGGCTCCGGGGTGGCCCACGGCCAAGGGCCCCCCAGGGGCTCCACCAGGGCGTCTCCGTTGCAGCGACCATCTCCCCGGATCTCTCCTTGGGGTGGAGGGGCCCTCCGCCGCAGGCCCGGGACCCACTCCCCACCCTTCCAACGTTTGTCTCCTCCTCTCTCTCCGCATCCGTTTGGGTTGGGTGGTTGCTCGAGGGGCTAAGCCCCTCTCTCTCGCCGCTCGTCGCACACCGCTCACTCTTGCGCTTCTCTGGGTCCGACCGGCAGGAATCCCGACGCTGGCGCCGTCGGCTCGGTTCGCTCGGGGCTGAGATGTCCCGGGGCGGCAACAGGGCCTCCCATCACCACAGCAGCGACAGCAGCAACGACAACAGCGGAGCTCGAGCTGAGGGGCAACTACGGTCGCCCCCCTCACCCTCTCCAGTTCATCCTCTCCTCGACCACCTCCACTCAGTCCCGCCACTCCTCTCTCCGACCTCCCAAGGCCGCGGGAGCCGCACAGGGTCGCCAGCGCTGGCCCCAGCCTGTCTAGCTCCCCCAACCAGGTAGCCAGCCGTTCGACTAACTGGTCGAGATGGAGAAGGAGGCCGGTAAGGTCGGGCAGCACGTCCTGGCTGGTCCCGGGCTGCTCGTTGGTGCCTCCCTGGGTGGAGTTGGGGAGGGTAGGAGTCCTGGTCTCCTCCAGGCCCGGCCACGGGACGGGGGACCAGGTCAGGCACCTCCAGGGGGAGACCATGGTCGGTACGGCCCCGGCCAAGCCAGGGGGTCCCCCGGCGGCCGCGGCGTCCTTCAGGCCCGCCAGGGCCCTAAGGACCGAGGCCGGGGCCCAGGCGGCTCCCAAGGCGGACTCCGCGTCTGCCTGCAGGGCTTCTAAGAGGGGGAGGGGGCACTTCGGGGCCTCCAAAAGTGGCCGAAAGTCCCCCTCTGAGTCCAGCAGGTCCAACGCGTTGCCCCTCGCACATGGAGCGACCCCCCTCAGTCCTGGGGGTGCTGTGCGGGAGAGGTTGTCAGGGGCTCGGCGGAGCTTGGCGTTCGAACGCCCGCTCGACGCGGCCATCTTGGATCTTCAAGGTGTTAAATATATTTAATTCCATCCTCCCCTCCCCCTTATTTTTATTTAATATTAAATATATTTAATTCTATCCTCCCATCTCCCCTTATTTTTATTTAATATTAAATATATTTAATTCCATCCTCCCATCTCCCCTTATTTTTATTTAATATTAAATATATTTAATTTTATATTTAATACATGAGGGGAGATGGGGGGAGGGAATGAGGAGCCCCTTGAGGAGCCCCCTGCTTCGGCCTACCTTTTCCAAACGCGCAGGATCCAGGAGTACCCGGACGACGAGAGAGGCGACGACCGACTGAGTCGAAGAAGGTCCTAATCGCGTCTGTGGGCCTCAGCGATCCAGTAGCAGAGTAGCCAAAGAGTATCGCGAGAATCGCAATCCACACGGGATTTCGCTGTCCCCGCCGGCGTGACCTCGCGTTCACAGTGAAATCCCGTGTGGATTGCGTATTCTCGCGATACTTGCTCTGAACCCGGGAGTAGGTATTTTTTTTTAAAAAAAATATTATTTATTTTATTTTTCATTTTTCATTTTTTATTTAAAAGCTTAGGGGGCCGTAGGGAAGGGGCTGGGGGCCATATACGGCCCCCGGGCCGCCGGTTGGGCAGCCCTGGCTTATAGTCCATTGCTTCTATGTATTTTATTGTTTTATGAATTTGTATGTTCTATTGCTGTACCAATTGTTTTAACCTGGCTGTATGTAAACCGCCCCGAGCCTGCAGGAAGGAGCGGTATATAAGATTGATGAAATAAATAAATAAATAAATATGTAACATCTGATTCAAAGTGTTCCTTTTTCCCATTGGTTTCTCTTTCTCCCAACAGAGACCTTCTACCCCACGGCTTTGCATCTTCATGTTTTTTTAGGGGCCACTTCGCCGCACCCCCTTCGCTCAACGTTTCCCGAATCCGCGAAGAAGGGACCACAGCGCGATGGGGAAGAAGGGCGAACGGGGAGCCAAGGACAAGAATGCGGCTCTGGAAGAGGAGGCCAGGAACGCCGCCAAAAGGGCCGAGCACGGGGAAGGTAGGGCGGCAAGGGCCAATTCCATACCCAGGGCCGGATCTTACATTATGCAAACTACGTGCCAGCGTGGGGCGTAACATAATCAGGGGCGCATCCAGCCGCCAAACACCCCTTCTCAGTCTCCGGCCCCGTGAAAGGCGGCCCGCCCTTTGAAGAGATGGTGGCGGGGTATAAATAAATATTATTATTATTATTATTATTATGTAGGTGAACTACAACTCCCCCAAATCAAGGGGTATTCCCCCCAAAGACCTCCAATATGATTATTATTTTTGCTGGGGATCTCTGTGCCAAGTTTGGTTCAATACCATCTTTGGTGGAGTTCATTGATTGCAGGTGAACTATACATCCCAGTACCTCCAACTCCAAAATCTCCAGGCCAATTCCCTTCAAAACCCATCAGTATTCAAATTTGGCCATATCAGGTATGTGTGCCAAATTTGGTCCAGATCCATCAGTGTTTGGCTTCATAGTGTGCTCTGGATGTTGGTGAACTACAACTCCTCTAAATCCCCCCTCCAAAGACCTGTAGTTTATCTTTGGGGGGGCTCCTTGATTTGTTGGTTCCAAAATGGTCAATCCTCCTTAAAATCTACCAGGGGTTCTGCATGGCAATGCCATCATTGTTTAGTTCCAGGTCTATCGCTGGTGGAGTTCAGAGTGAGCACTTTGCAGAGTGACCACTTAGATTGCAGGTGAACTATACATCCCAGTACCCACAACTCCTGGAAACCATGGTGTATTCTCCCCCAAACCTCTCTAGTATGTTCACTTGCTGATCAATTCCTCTGTTTGCCGTGTGCCATAGGAAAGAATAGGAAAGGGTTAAGGGAGAGGCAGTGGGCGGGGTTATGCAAATTCCACACCAATGGAGAGAGTCAGAAACACTGGGATGCCTGTGGTGGAGGAAACACATACAATCTAGGAGGAAATTGTCCCCAAAATGAAAGCATTCCTTGGGTGGTGGGCAGTGTGGTGTTTGTGGGGGACATTGGCAGGGCTCTTGGACATGTTTACGGCGCTCGCTATAACCCGCAATGTCATTGGACGGAGGGTCTTTGGTGTCCAACGAGCAGCAGGAGCTATAGCTGTTGTGGAGGCAGGAGCTTGTCTTTGTAAGTGGGCACCCCAGCCACATACACACATACTTATTGTCACGTTTATTATGGGGATCATGTAAAAATTTCTCATTTCCGAGTTTATTAAGAGCCATGACTTTGAGCATCTTCCGTTCTCCTCCTCACAGAAGAGTACCAGTGCACAGGGATCCTGGAGCAGGATTTCATGGAGCTCTGCACCCGGGCTGGATTTCAAGAAATCCCAAGGGTCACGGTGCGGCCGCACGCTCGCTAAAGTTCTGGTGGTGAACACTAGGTGGCGCTGGTGCTTTGCTTCTACAGTGTTGCTAAAGTTCTGGTGGTGAACACTAGGTGGCGCTGGTGCTTTGCTTCTACAGTGTTGCTAAAGTCCTGGTGGTGAACACTAGGTGGCGCTGGTGCTTTGCTTCTACAGTGTTGCTAAAGTTCTGGTGGTGAACACTAGGTGGCGCTGGTGCTTTGCTTCTACAGTGTTGCTAAAGTTCTGGTGGTGAACACTAGGTGGCGCTGGTGCTTTGCTTCTACAGTGTTGCTAAAGTTCTGGTGGTGAACACTAGGTGGCGCTGGTGCATTGCTTCTACAGTGTTGCTAAAGTTCTGGTGGTGAACACTAGGTGGCGCTGGTGCTTTGCTTCTACAGTGTTGCTAAAGTCCTGGTGGTGAACACTAGGTGGCGCTGGTGCTTTGCTTCTACAGTGTTGCTAAAGTTCTGGTGGTGAACACTAGGTGGCGCTGGTGCATTGCTTCTACAGTGTTGCTAAAGTTCTGGTGGTGAACACTAGGTGGCGCTGGTGCTTTGCTTCTACAGTGTTGCTAAAGTTCTGGTGGTGAACACTAGGTGGCGCTGGTGCTTTGCTTCTACAGTGTTGCTAAAGTTCTGGTGGTGAACACTAGGTGGCGCTGGTGCTTTGCTTCTACAGTGTTGCTAAAGTCCTGGTGGTGAACACTAGGGGGGGGCTGGTGCTTTGCTTCTACAGTGTTGCTAAAGTTCTGGTGGTGAACACTAGGTGGCGCTGGTGCTTTGCTTCTACAGTGTTGCTAAAGTTCTGGTGGTGAACACTAGGTGGCGCTGGTGCTTTGCTTCTACAGTGTTGCTAAAGTTCTGGTGGTGAACACTAGGTGGCGCTGGTGCTTTGCTTCTACAGTGTTGCTAAAGTCCTGGTGGTGAACACTAGGTGGCGCTGGTGCTTTGCTTCTACAGTGTTGCTAAAGTCCTGGTGGTGAACACTAGGTGGCGCTGGTGCTTTGCTTCTACAGTGTTGCTAAAGTTCTGGTGGTGAACACTAGGTGGCGCTGGTGCTTTGCTTCTACAGTGTTGCTAAAGTCCTGGTGGTGAACACTAGGTGGCGCTGGTGCTTTGCTTCTACAGTGTTGCTAAAGTTCTGGTGGTGAACACTAGGTGGCGCTGGTGCTTTGCTTCTACAGTGTTGCTAAAGTCCTGGTGGTGAACACTAGGTGGCGCTGGTGCTTTGCTTCTACAGTGTTGCTAAAGTTCTGGTGGTGAACACTAGGTGGCGCTGGTGCTTTGCTTCTACAGTGTTGCTAAAGTTCTGGTGGTGAACACTAGGTGGCGCTGGTGCTTTGCTTCTACAGTGTTGCTAAAGTCCTGGTGGTGAACACTAGGTGGCGCTGGTGCTTTGCTTCTACAGTGTTGCTAAAGTTCTGGTGGTGAACACTAGGTGGCGCTGGTGCTTTGCTTCTACAGTGTTGCTAAAGTCCTGGTGGTGAACACTAGGTGGCACTGGTGCTTTGCTTCTACAGTGTTGCTAAAGTGGTCTGGTGGTGAACACTGGTGGTGGAACGCTGGTGCTGGTTTGCTTCTACCGTGTTGCTAAAGTTCTGGTGGTGAACACTAGGTGGCGCTGGTGCTTTGCTTCTACAGTGTTGCTAAAGTCCTGGTGGTGAACACTAGGTGGCGCTGGTGCTTTGCTTCTACAGTGTTGCTAAAGTCCTGGTGGTGAACACTAGGTGGCGCTGGTGCTTTGCTTCTACAGTGTTGCTAAAGTCCTGGTGGTGAACACTAGGTGGCGCTGGTGCTTTGCTTCTACAGTGTTGCTAAAGTTCTGGTGGTGAACACTAGGTGGCGCTGGTGCTTTGCTTCTACAGTGTTGCTAAAGTCCTGGTGGTTCTACTGGTGCTTTGCTTCTACAGTGTTGCTAAAGTCCTGGTGGTGAACACTAGGTGGTGCTGGTGCTTTGCTTCTACAGTGTTGCTAAAGTTCTGGTGGTGAACACTAGGTGGCGCTGGTGCTTGCTTCTACAGTGTTGCTAAAGTTCTGGTGGTGAACACTAGGTGGCGCTGGTGCTTTGCTTCTACAGTGTTGCTAAAGTCCTGGTGGTGAACACTAGGTGGCGCTGGTGCTTTGCTTCTACAGTGTTGCTAAAGTTCTGGTGGTGAACACTAGGTGGCGCTGGTGCTTTGCTTCTACAGTGTTGCTCAAGTTCTGGTGGTGAACACTAGGTGGCGCTGGTGCTTTGCTTCTACAGTGTTGCTAAAGTTCTGGTGGTGAACACTAGGTGGCGCTGGTGCTTTGCTTCTACAGTGTTTGCTAAAGTTCTGGTGGTGAAAACTAGGTGGCGCTGGTGCTTTGCTTCTACAGTGTTGCTAAAGGTCTCGTGGTGAACACTAGGTGGCGCTGGTGCTTTGCTTCTACAGTGTTGCTAAAGTTCTGGTGGTGAACACTAGGTGGCGCTGGTGCAGTTTGCTTCTACAGTGTTGCTAAAGTCCTGGTGGTGAACACTAGGTGGCGCTGGTGCTTTGCTTCTACAGTGTTGCTAAAGTTCTGGTGGTGAACACTAGGTGGCGCTGCTGCTTTGCTTCTACAGTGTTGCTAAAGTTCTGGTGGTGAACACTAGGTGGCGCTGGTGCTTTGCTTCTACAGTGTTGCTAAAGTTCTGGTGGTGAACACTAGGTGGCGCTGGTGCTTTGCTTCTACAGTGTTGCTAAAGTTCTGGTGGTGAACACTAGATGGCGCTGGTGCTTTGCTTCTACAGTGTTGCTAAAGTTCTGGTGGTGAACACTAGGTGGCGCTGGTGCTTTGCTTCTACAGTGTTGCTGCTAAAGTTCTGGTGGCGAACACTCGGTGGCGCTGGTGCTTTGCTTCTAAAGTGTTGCTGCTAAAGTTCTGGTGGTGAACACTAGGTGGCGCTGGTGCTTTGCTTCTACAGTGTTGCTAAAGTTCTGGTGGTGAACACTAGGTGGCGCTGGTGCTTTGCTTCTACAGTGTTGCTAAAGTTCTGGTGGTGAACACTAGGTGGCGCTGGTGCTTTGCTTCTACAGTGTTGCTAAAGTCCTGGTGGTGAACACTAGGTGGCGCTGGTGCTTTGCTTCTACAGTGTTGCTAAAGTTCTGGTGGTGAACACTAGGTGGCGCTGGTGCTTTGCTTCTACAGTGTTGCTAAAGTCCTGGTGGTGAACACTAGGTGGCGCTGGTGCTTTGTTTCTACAGTGTTGCTAAAGTTCTGGTGGTGAACACTAGGTGGCGCTGGTGCTTTGCTTCTACAGTGTTGCTAAAGTTCTGGTGGTGAACACTAGGTGGCGCTGGTGCTTTGCTTCTACAGTGTTGCTAAAGTTCTGGTGGTGAACACTAGGTGGTGCTGGTGCAATGATTCTACAGTGTAGCTAAAGTTCTGGTGGTGAAAACTAACTGGCGCTGGTGCTTTGTTTCTACAGTGTTGCTAAAGTTCTGGTGGTGAACACTAGGTGGCGCTGGTGCTTTGCTTCTTCATCCCACACTTTCTACAAGCGCTGATGACTAAAAGGGCCAATCTGAGACAGGCAAGTCCGATTGCAGAAAGCACAGCAGAAAGTCTCCTTGGGTGATGTTGTTTCCAAGTTGCGGTTCTTTCTGCGTTGTCATTTCTCTTCGAGACCCGTTCGGCGTGTCTTCTCGAAAGAGGCCGCAGCATTGTGGATAGTGCGTCTCCACGCCTCCCGATGTGAGGCCAGGGTGGACCATTGTTGGTGATCAATCTGGCCGAGCCTGAGATGTTGTTTCAGGGAGTCCTTGTATCTCTTTTTGGGGGCACCTCTCTTGCGAGTTCACCGTAGAGTAGTATCTTTGGTAGGCGGTGGCCCTCCATCCTAGAGACGCAGCTGTGTTCTCAATAGCATGGCCTCAATGCTGGTGATCCCTGCTTGCTCAAGGACAACAACATTCGTCACATAGTCGGTCCAGTGTATATTTAGGATTGTGTGAAGACAGCGCTGATGAAAGCGTTCGAGGAGTCGTAGGTATTGGCGATAGGTGACCCATGTTTCAGACCCATAGAGGGGAATAGACAGTATGATAGCTCTGTACACACTGATTTTGGTGCTTTGCCTCAGGTGCTTGTTGCTCCAGACTCTTTTGTGAAGCCTTCCAAATGCACTCTATGCCTTTGCTAATCTGTGATCTATCTCTTTATCAATCTTGGTGTCTGAAGAGATGATGCTTCCCAGGTAGGTGAACTGCTGGACGAACTTAAGCACAGATGTGCCTCTGCTGATGTGGGGATGATGGTGTTCTTCCTGTGGTGCGGGCTGGTAGAGGACTTCCGTTTTCTTCAGGCTGACTTCCAGCCCAAACAGCTCTGCAGCTGTTGCAAAGCAGGACGTGAGGTGCTGCAGGGCTGCTTCTGAATGGGCGACAAGGGCAGCATCGTCTCCAAAAAGCAGCTCACGGACTAGATGGTTTAGAGCAGGGGTGCTCACACTTTTTCAGCACGGGAGCTACTGATTAAAAAACCAAGTCCCAAAGATCACCTACCCAGAAATGGAAAACGTATAAGTATTTTCTTATTTATTTATTTATATTTATTATTCATTTTTATGTACCGCTCCTTCCAGCAGGCTCGGGGCAGTTTACATAAAATGAAGTTATAAAACATCAACATTTCAATTTGATTGATTGATTGATTTTATTATTTGTGAGTCGCCCTCCACGTCAGTGCTCCGGGCGACTTACACATAAAGCGTAAAAACAGTTCAATAGTAAAAAGCTAAAAAAGATGGGAATTTAATTAAAAGAGTTCCGGTAGCTCAGGCCAAGTCTGGGAGGTGTCCTTAGCCATAAGCCTTTCGGAAGAGCCAAGTCTTCAATGCGGTCAGGAACTGGGGCATGTCCAATTTAATAGCAACAATATAAAACAGAGCATAAAAATGCATCCAACCACCCCATTTCTCCCACACTGCCATATCACCACACATATTATCAGCCAGAAAGTAAGAAGAGAGGCTGTTGAACTGCAAGGCCATTTAATACGCAGCAAGGTAAACAAAGGGGCATGCATAAATACATCCAACCACCCCATTTCTCCCACATTTCCATATTCCCAAACATACAGTATATTTCTCAAGGAACAAAGCAAGCAGAGAGGCTTTGGAGCTAAAAGGCCATTTTTAAAAATAAAAAGGAAACAAAGAGACATGCCACAGTACAATCAAGCACCCACCCCATTTCTCCCACATTTCCATATTCCCCAACATATATTACTCAAGGAACAAAGCAAGCAGAGAGGCTTTGGAGCTAAAAGGCCATTTTAAACAGTAAAATAAACAAAGAGACCTGCCACAGAACAATCAAGCACCCACCCCAAAGTAAAAAAAGACCGACCTTTGAGATGCAGTAAGGAAATGACCCTTAAAGCGTCCTTCTCCTCCTCCGTCGTTGCTCTTATTTCCACGCCGCCAGCATGCGTGCCGCCTCCAAGAGCTCACGAGAAGTCCGAGAGGCAGAATGGGCGCTTCTGCGCATGCGCGCGGGGCCAGCCATACATCGCATCATCCAGGCCCGCCCCCTTTGGGAAAGGGATCTTGGGGTCTTGGTGGACAGCTCAATGAAGATGTCAACCCAGTGCACAGCAGCAGTGAAAAAAGCAAATTCTATGCTTGGCATGATCAGGAAGGGAATCGAAAATAGGTCGTCAAATGTTGTATTGCCTCTCTACAAATCGATGGTGAGGCCACATTTGGAGTACTGTGTACAATTCTGGTCACCGCACCTCAAGAAGGATATAACGGAACTGGAAAAGGTACAGAAAAGGGCAACAAGAATGATCCAAGGGATGGAGCGGCTCCCTTATGAAACCAGGTTGCAACGCCTTGGTCTTTTCAGCCTTGAAAGACGGCGTTTAAGAGGTGACTTGATCGAAGTGTATAAAATCATGCATGGGATGGAAAAGGTGAATAAAGAAAAATTATTTTCTTTGTCACCCAACACTAGGACTAGGGGGCACTCCCTGAAGCTCCAAGGTAGGAAAATTAGGACTAATAAAGGGAAATATTTCTTCACCCAGAGGGTCATTGGGTTATGGAACTCACTTCCAGAGGAGGTTGTGACAGCTGTCAGCCTGAACAACTTCAAGGCAGGATTAGACAGATTCATGGATACCAAGTGTATCGGGTAGTTACTGAAAAGGACATTCAAGTGCCACTCGGAGTTGGTTGAGGTAGGCAGGATTTCCCTGGGTACTGGTTGTGGGGGTCGGGAGCAGGTGAGGGTTTTGCCCTCCTTTCTGCTCGAGATCCCCATGTACAACTGGTGGGCCACTGTGTGATACAGGATGCTGGACTAGATGGGCTGAGGTCCGATTCAGCATGGCTCTTCTTATGTTCTTATGTTCTTATGTTCCTATGACTCTGAGTGGCTGGAGAAGGACGGAGGGAGGAGGAGAAATCCAAAAGAGGGGGCCCATTCTGCCTCTTGGACTCTGCAGCTTTTGGAGGCGGTGCGCAAGGAAGGAAGGAAGGAAGGAAGGAAGGAAGGAAGGAAGGAAGGAAGAGAATGGATGAAAGAAGGAAGGGGAGAGAGGGAGGGAAAAGGAAGAAGGAAAGAATGGAAGAGGAAGGAAGGAACAAAGAGGGAGGGAGGAAAGAAGGTAGAGAGAGGGATGAAAAAGAAGGAAAGAAAAGAGAGGGAGAAGGAAGGAAGGAAGGAAGGAAGAGAATGGATGAAAGAAGGAAGGGGAGAGAGGGAGGGAAAAGGAAGAAGGAAAGAATGGAAGAGGAAGGAAGGAACAAAGAGGGAGGGAGGAAAGAAGGTAGAGAGAGGGATGAAAAAGAAGGAAAGAAAAGAGGGAGAAGGAAGGAAGGAAGGAAGAGAATGGATGAAAGAAGGAAGGGGAGAGAGGGAGGGAAAAGGAAGAAAGAAAGAATGGAAGAGGAAGGAAGGAACAAAGAGGGAGGGAGGAAAGAAGGTAGAGAGAGGGATGAAAAAGAAGGAAAGAAAAGAGAGGGAGAAGGAAGGAAGGAAGGAAGGAAGGAAGGAAGGAGAATGGGGATGAAAGAAGGAAGGGGAGAGAGGGAGGGAAAAGGAAGAAGGAAAGAATGGAAGAGGAAGGAAGGAACAAAGAGGGAGGGAGGAAAGAAGGTAGAGAGAGGGATGAAAAAGAAGGAAAGAAAAAGAGAGGGAAAAGAAAGGAAGGAAGGGAGGGGGGGGGCACAGGGCCAAGTCGGACTTTGGTGTCGCCATCGGCAAGGCAGTCCCTCCGGAAGGCATCGAAGAGGCAGCGGCTCTTGAGCTGCCCAACGATGAGGGCAATGAGCTGGGCGTCCCACAGGGGCAGCAAGGCCGGGTCCGTGGTGCCAGAGCCAGGCCCACCTCCACTGCTTCCCCCGAGGCCCATGGCGGAGGACGAAGAGGAAGACGAGGAAGAGGCACAGGGCCCCGAGAGGAGCGGGGTATGAGGAAGAGGCAGCGATGGCGGCGTGGAAGCGGTTACGGCGCATTTGCGTCACTCCTCCCTGCTGCAAGCATGCTGGGAAACCAAGGCCCGGGCTGCTCTGCAGAGCCAGATGCATCATGAAAAGAGCCACATCTGGCTCGCGAGCCATAGGTTCCCTACCCCTGCTTTATGCTAACGATCATGCCATCACCGCTCAAGCAGGGAGCTTTGAAAAGGTTGAACAGAAACTCTCTGAAGCTTTAGGTGCTCTTGCTGCCTATTACAGGGATTTCCCCCTTCGTTATCTCAAATATATAATCAAAACATTCCAGTATTTTATCCAAGTTTGCTAATGATCCCTCTTTGATGAATATGGTCAATTTATCCATTTCGGTGACATCGCTTCAACAATCTGCTATTGGGATTGTAATGTATTGTAGCATTAACGCGTCTAGCCACATTCAGCACATAGAATACAATTATTCGATATGTTGTTGTCTTCCATCATTCCCAACCAATTTTTTTAAATGTCTGCTTCCATTTGCATCTCAACGTTTGGAGTATTAACTAACGCAATCCAATACACAAGCAAATATGTCACTGAGAACAGTAAGTAATACACAAGGCTAAACCATAGGGTATGAAGGGGCAGAACTGTGAGAGTGATCAATAACGAGTCATAGTATCATAAAAATCACAAATGCTGTAATTGTGAATAATATACGTGCTAAATAGCAGAACAATATCACACATAGTGCAATGTAGTACAATTCAATCACAATATCGCAAGTCTGATATAACAAGCGTGACACAATCGTAATAAGCTAAGCTCTTACAATACACTGGGCTTGAACGACGCTCTAACAGAATCTGAGTACCCCAGTAAGTAGTCCGGAGTCTGATAACTCACAGGCTAGCGACTGAGCCAATGGGGGAGCCTTAGTGGGTAGAAGAGCTGGCAAGCTGCCGGATGGGCAGGCGCCTACGGCTGGAGGTAAAGCAAGATGGCCGCCACGCTTCCTCAGGGCGCTCTGGACTTCTGACCGCTCCTCCCCAGGGTTGTAGTGGAACAATTGGGACTCCACATTACACCTATCCTTCAGGAGCTACACTGGCTGCCTATTGAATTCCGGATCACCTTCAGTGGGGCCTTGTATGGTCTGTGAACCTGAGGGACCGCCTTACCCCATATTGTCTGACCGCTCCTCCCCAGGGTTGTAGTGGAACAATTGGGACTCCACATTACACCTATCCTTCAGGAGCTACACTGGCTGCCTATTGAATTCCGGATCACCTTCAAAGTGTTAGTTCTGACTTTTAAGGCCTTGTATGGTCTGGGGCCAGTGAACCTGAGGGACCGCCTTACCCCATATTGTCTGACCGCTCCTCCCCAGGGTTGTAGTGGAACAATTGGGACTCAAAGTCAGGACGGGAGATTTCAGGTTTCCGCGTTTTGATACAAGTCGATACTGAAAGTGACCTCCCGGGCTGATTTACAGGGGTACTCAGATTCTGTTAGAGCGTCGTTCAAGCCCAGTGTACTGTGAGGGCTTAGCTTATTACGATTGTGTCACGCTTGTTATATCAGACTTGCGATATTGTGATTGAATTGTACTACATTGCACTATATGTGATATTGTTCTGCTATTTAGCACGTATATTATTCACAATTACAGCATTTGTGATTTTTATGATACTATGACTGGTTATTGATCACTCTCACAGTTCTGCCCCTTCATACCCTATGTATTAACTAACGCCTCATCAATTTGGGGTTTAATGGGAAGCATTGCCTGCCTTCACAGAGGAGCCCGACCCGCAAGCCGAGAAGGAGGTCACCAACACTCTGGCCCAGATCCAGAGCAAGTACAACTACTTCCGCCCCAGCGTCCAGATAGACCTGGAGCATGAGGACCCCAAGACCACCCGGGAGATCTTCATCCAGAGTGAGTGAGCGGTCTTCTCATGCCACGCAGGCCCGGATTAACACCTTTTTTGCGCCCTAGGCCACACTTTGGAATTACCCCCTTTAAGCCAACCTCTACTGCACACACACACACACACACACCCCGGGAAAGGGCCGGGCCACCTCCTTACCCGCCGGGCAGCAGAGCAGGAAGGCCAAGAGCACCAGGAGGCTCCAGCAGGCGCTTCCCATGGCCAGGCGGAAGGAGGAGTGTCACGGGCAGCCGAGAGCCAGGGGCCGGGCCGG
>JARBWK010000019.1:13457560-13590060 GCA_030556195.1 Anolis apletophallus
ATCAGGCCTCATCGTAGTTTCAAGGCCTCATCACAGTTATCAGGCCTCATCGTAGTTTCAAGGCCTCATCACAGTTATCAGGCCTCATCGTAGTTTCAAGGCCTCATCACAGTTATCAGGCCTCATCGTAGTTTCAAGGCCTCATCACAGTTATCAGGCCTCATCGTAGTTTCAAGGCCTCATCACAGTTATCAGGCCTCATCGTAGTTTCAAGGCCTCATCACAGTTATCAGGCCTCATCGTAGTTTCAAGGCCTCATCACAGTTATCAGGCCTCATCGTAGTTTCAAGACCTCATCACAGTTATCAGGCGTCATCGTAGTTTCAAGACCTCATCACAGTTATCAGGCCTCATATCAGGCCTCATCGTAGTTTCAAGGCCTCATTATAGTTATCAGGCCTCATCGTAGTTTCAAGGCCTCATCACAGTTATCAGGCCTCATCGTAGTTTCAAGGCCTCATCACAGTTATCAGGCCTCATCGTAGTTTCAAGGCCTCATCACAGTTATCAGGCCTCATCGTAGTTTCAAGGCCTCATCACAGTTATCAGGCCTCATTGTAGTTTCAAGGCCTCATTGCAGTTATCAGGCCTCATCATAGTTTCAAGGCCTCATCACAGTTATCAGGCCTCATTGTAGTTTCAAGGCCTCATTGCAGCTATCAGGCCTCATCATAGTTTCAAGGCCTCATAGTATTTTCAAGACCTCATTGCAGTTATCAGGCGTCATCGTAATTTCAAGGCCTCATCACAGTTATCAGGCCTCATCGTAGTTCCAGGCCTCATCGTAGTTTCAAGGCCTCATCACAGTTATCAGGCGTCATCGTAGTTTCAAGACCTCATCACAGTTATCAGGCCTCATAGTAGTTTCAAGACCTCATCGCAGTTATCAGGCGTCATCGTAGTTTCAAGGCCTAATCACAGTTATCAGGCCTCATCGTAGTTTCAAGGCCTCGTTGCAGTTATCAGGCCTCATCGTAGTTCCAAGGCCTCATTATAGTTATCAGGCCTCATCGTAGTTTCAAGGACTCATCACAGTTATCAGGCCTCATCGTAGTTCCAAGGCCTCATTATAGTTATCAGGCCTCATCGTAGTTTCAAGGCCTCATCACAGTTATCAGGCCTCATCGTAGTTTCAAGGCCTCATCACAGTTATCAGGCCTCATCGTAGTTTCAAGGCCTCATCACAGTTATCAGGCCTCATCGTAGATTCAGGGCCTCATCGTAGTTTCAAGACCTCATCGCAGTTATCAGGCCTCATCGTAGTTTCAAGGCCTCATCACAGTTATCAGGCCTCATCATAGTTTCAAGGCCTCATCACAGTTATCAGGCCTCATCATAGTTTCAAGGCCTCATTGCAGTTATCAGGCCTCATCGTAGTTTCAAGGCCTCATCACAGTTATCAGGCCTCATCATAGTTTCAAGGCCTCATCACAGTTATCAGGCCTCATCGTAGTTTCAAGGCCTCATTGCAGTTATCAGGCCTCATCGTAGTTTCAAGGCCTCATCACAGTTATCAGGCCTCATCGTAGTTTCAAGGCCTCATTGCAGTTATCAGGCCTCATCGTAGTTTCAAGGCCTCATCACAGTTATCAGGCCTCATCGTAGTTTCAAGGCCTCATCACAGTTATCAGGCCTCATCGTAGTTTCAAGGCCTCATTGCAGTTATCAGGCCTCATCGTAGTTTCAAGACCTCATTGCAGTTATCAGGCCTCATCGTAGTTTCAAGACCTCATTGCAGTTATCAGGCCTCATCGTAGTTTCAAGGCCTCATCACAGTTATCAGGCCTCATCGTAGTTTCAAGGCCTCATCACAGTTATCAGGCCTCATCGTAGTTTCAAGGCCTCATTGCAGCTATCAGGCCTCATCATGTAGTTTCAAGGCCTCATCACAGTTATCAGGCCTCATCGTAGTTTCAAGGCCTCATCACAGTTATCAGGCCTCATCGTAGATTCAGGGCCTCATCGTAGTTTCAATACCTCATCGCAGTTATCAGGCCTCATCGTAGTTTCAAGGCCTCATTGCAGTTATCAGGCCTCATCGTAGTTTCAAGGCCTCATCACAGTTATCAGGCCTCATCGTAGTTTCAAGGCCTCATCACAGTTATCAGGCCTCATCGTAGTTTCAAGGCCTCATCACAGTTATCAGGCCTCATCGTAGTTTCAAGGCCTCATCACAGTTATCAGGCCTCATCGTAGTTTCAAGGCCTCATTGCAGTTATCAGGCCTCATCGTAGTTTCAAGGCCTCATTGCAGTTATCAGGCCTCATCATAGTTTCAAGGCCTCATCACAGTTATCAGGCGTCATCGTAGTTTCAAGGCCTCATCACAGTTATCAGGCCTCATCGTAGTTTCAAGGCCTCATTGCAGTTATCAGGCCTCATTGTAGTTTCAAGTCCTCATCGCAGTTATCAGGCCTCATCGTAGTTTCAAGGCCTCATTGTAGTTATCAGGCCTCATCGTGGTTTCAAGGACTCATTACAGTTATCAGGCCTCATCTTAATTCCAAGGCCACAGTGCAGTTTAAGCCTAAATTTATTGGTTCCCCGGGTGGGAGGTGCTTATTACCTCATGTTTCCCTCCAATTTTCAGAAGGATAAAGGCGGGAGGCCATTTTGTTTTACCTCAGTGACCACTAGGGATTAGCACTGCAGGGACGTGTCTCTGGGTCTGCGCGATTTCGGCTCCGACCTACTATTTCCCTTTAGATATTTACTTGCCAGAGTCCATTCATCCATGCCAGACATATCGGAAGGCCTGGATGAAGGTTGTGAGACTCCAGTCGCCTTCAACCAGCGCTGGGTCTAAATAGGAAGGACTCAGGCCCTCCTCTCTCTCCCTCTCACCGTCCTATCCTTACTTCCTTCTTTCTCTCTTCCTTCTTCCTTCCCTCCCTCTTTCTCTTTCCCTTCCACCCTTTTAAGCTTCCTTTCTTCCTCTCTTTCCTTCCTTCCTCCTTCCCTCCCTCACCTCCCTCTTTCTCCCTCCCTCCTTCCCTTCTACCTTTCCATCCTTCCTTTTCTCCCTCTTTCTCCTTCCTTCCTTTTTGTCTTTCCTTCCTTCTCTCTTTCCTTTATTCTTCCCTTCTTTCGCTTCCTCCCTGCCTTCTTTTTTGCTTCCTCTTTCCCTTTCTTCATTTCTTCCCTTCCTTCCTTTTTTCTTTCTTCCCTCCCTCACTTCCTTACCTTTCTCTTTCTCCCTCCCTTCTTCCTTCCATTTGCCTTCCCTTTCGTTCTAACTTCCTTCCCTCCTTCCTTCCTCCCTTCCTTCTTTTTGCTTCCTCTTCTCCTTTCATCCCTTCTTCCCTTTTGTCTTCCCTTCCTTCTTTCCTCCTTCCCTCTCTCCCTTCTTTACCTCCCTCTTTCTCCCTCCCTCCTACCTATCCATCCTTCCTTTTCTCCCTCTTTCTCCTTCCTTCATTCCCTTTTGTCTTCCCTTCCTTCTCTCTTTCCTTTATTCTTCCTTCCTTTGCTTCCTCCCTTCCTTCTTATTGCTTCCTCTTTCCTCCTTTCTTCCCTTTTGTCTTCCCTTCCTTCCTTCTTCCTTCCTTCCCTCCCTCCTTCCTTCCTTCTCTTCCTTCCTTCCTTCCTTCCTTCTTTTTGCATCCTCTTTCCTCCTTTCTTCCCTTTTGTCTTCCCTGCCTTCCTTCTTCCCTCCCCCCTCCTTCCCTCCCTCCCTCCTTTCCTTCCTTCCTTCCTCCCTTCTTTTTGCTTCCTCTTTCCTCCTTTCTTCCCTTTTGTCTTCCCTTCCTTCCTTCTTCCCTCCCACATTTCTTTCCTCCCTTCTTTTTGCATCCTCTTTCCTCCTTTCTTCCCTTTTGTCTTCCCTGCCTTCCTTCTTCCCTCCTTCCCTCCCTCCTTTCCTTCCTTCCTTTCTTCCTCCCTCCCTTCCTTCTTTTTGCATCCTCTTTCCCCCTTTCTTCCATTTTGTCTTCCCTTCCTTCCTTCTTCCTTCCCTCCCTCCCTCCCTCCTCCCTCCCTCCCTCCCTCCCTTCTTTTTGCATCCTCTTTCCTCCTTTCTTCCCTTTTGTCTTCCCTCTTCTTCCTTCCTTCTTCCCTCCCACATTTCTTTCCTTCCTTCTTTTGCATCCCTTTCCTTCTTTCTTCCCTTTTGTCTTCCCTTCCTCCCTTCCTTCTTTTTGCTTCCTCTTTCCTCCTTTCTTCCCTTTTGTCTTCCCTTCCTTCTTCCTTCCTTCCTTCCCTCCCTCCTTCTTTCCTTCTCTTCCTCCCTTCTTTTTGCATCCCCTTTCCTTCTTTCTTCACTTCTGTTTTCCCTTCCTTCCTTCCTTCCTTCTTTCCTCCCTCCCTCATTTCCTTCCCTCTCTCTTTCTCCCTCCCTCTTTCTACCTTTCCATCCTTCTCTCCCTTTCTCCTTCCTTCATTCCCTTTTGTCTTGCCTTCCTTCTCTCTTTCCTTTATTTTCCCTTCCTTCCTTCATTTCCTCCCTTCCTTCTTTTTGCATCCTCTTTCGTCCTTTCTTCCATTTTGTCTTCCCTTCCTTCCTTCTTCCTTCCTTCCCTCCCTCCTTCCTTCCTTCTCTTCCTTCCTTCCTTCTTTTTGCATCCTCTTTCCTCCTTTCTTCCCTTTTGTCTTCCCTGCCTTCCTTCTTCCCTACCTCCCTCCTTCCCTCCCTCCTTTCCTCCCTCCCTCCCTCCCTTCTTTTTGCATCCTCTTTCCTCCTTTCTTCCCTTTTGTCTTCCCTTCCTTCCTTCTTCCCTCCCACATTTCTTTCCTTCCTTCTTTTTGCATCCCCTTTCCTTCTTTCTTCCCTTTTGTCTTCCCTTCCTCCCTTCCTTCTTTTTGCTTCCTCTTTCCTCCTTTCTTCCCTTTTGTCTTCCCTTCCTTCTTCCTTCCTTCCTTCCCTCCCTCCTTCTTTCCTTCTCTTCCTCCCTTCTTTTTGCATCCCCTTTCCTTCTTTCTTCACTTTTGTTTTCCCTTCCTTCCTTCCCCCTCCCTCCTTCTTTCCTTCTCTTCCTCCCTTCTTTTTGCTTCCTCTTTCCTCCTTTCTTCCCTTTTGTCTTCCCTGCCTTCCTTCTTCCCTCCTTCCTTTCCTTCCTTCCTTCCTTCCTTCCTCCTTTCCTTCTTTTTGCTTCCTCTATCCTCCTTTCTTCCCTTTTGTCTTCCCTTCCTTCCTTCTTCCCACCTTCCCTCCTACATTTTCTTCCTTCCTTCCTTCCTTCCTTCCTTCCTTCCTTCCTTCCTTCCTTCCTTCCTTCCTTCCTTCCTTCCTATCTACCCTCTTGTTGGAAATAGCCACCTTCCACTAACTTTGTAAATATTTCTAGTTGTTAACCTGTATTGTTGGTACATTTTGGTCGGCCAGTTTGGCTGTACCTCTTTGGTGTGGACAGAGCTCCAGCCATTTTGGATTGAGTTTGCCCCAGACCTCAGTGGGAGTGGGTGCATGTTGCTGTTTGGACTTTAGTAAAGAAGTATACTTTCAGACTTCAGTGAGTACAGTTATACAATTTGGACTATATCCATATGCTTAAGGACATTGGACTATGGACTAATATGCTGAATATATACAAGAAGCTAACCAACACATTTTTGTAGTGACCTGTCTTTATCGTTGACCGCTTAAAGACACGGCACTTCAGTTTAACAGCTGAGCTACCTGTGTGCCATTACACCAATGCTTTGTGAATATCACTTGTCTTAAGGGTTGACTTCTAACAAGGCCATACTTTTCTTTTGACTCGTGGTTTTCAGGTAGTCTCTCTGTTCATGGAGATTCACATTTGCCAAATGGAGGTGACATTTTTACCTTTGCAATGAGGTTACGGTGCACTGGAATTTCCAATAGACTGTAGAATTCCCAATACCTTTTGTCTCTCCTTCCTTCTCTCTTTCTTCTCTCCCTCCATTCCTTTCCATCCTTTCATCCTTCCTTCTTTCTCTCATTCCTTTCTCCTTCCCTTCCTTCCATCCATTCTTCCCTTTCATCCTTCCCTCCTTCTTTCCCTTTTTGTCTTTCCTTCCCTCTTTTCTCTCCCTCTTCTTCTTTCTCCTTCTCTCTTTTATCCTTCTCTTCCTCCCTTTCTTCCTTTTCTTTTTCCTCTCCTTCCATCCTTCCCTTACACCCTTCCTTCCTTCCCTTTTGTCTTTTCTTCCTTTTTCCCTCCCTACTGCCCTCTCTCTTTTTCCTTCCCTCCTTCTCTTCCCTCCTTCCTTCCCTACCTTTTGTCTTTCCTTCTCTTCCCTTCCACCGTTTCATCCTTCCATCCTTCCCTCTTTCTCCCTCTTTCTCCTTCTTTCCCTTTTGTCTTTCCATCCTTCTCTCTTTGCTTTATCCTTTCCTCCCTTCCCTCCATCTCTTCCTTTTTTCCTTCTCTTTTACTTCCCCCTTCTTTTCCTTCCTTCCGTCCTTCCCTTGTCTTTCCTTCCTTCCCTCTTTCCTCTCTTCTTTCCTCTCTCCCTCTTTCTTCTTCCATCCTTCCCTTCTTTCCTTCTTCCTTCCCTCTTTTTGGTCTTTCCTTCCTTCTCTCTTCCCGCTCTCCCTCTTTCTCCTTCCATCCTTCCACCCTTTTGTCCTTCCTTCCCTCTTTCCTCCCTCTCTCCCTCTTTCCTTCCCTCCCTTTTGTATTTCCTTCCCTCTCTCTTTCTTTTATCCTTCCCTCCCATCCATCCATCTTTTCCACCCTTTCTTCTTTTCTTCTCTTTTCCTTCCTCCTTCCCTTCCTTCCTTTCTCTTTACCTACCTTTTGTCTTTCCTTCTCTCTTTCTCCCTCCCTCCATTCCCTTCCACCCTTTTGTCTTTCCTTCCTTCCCTCTTTCCTCCCTCTCGCCCCTTTCTCTTTCCTTTCTTTCCTCCCTCTCTCCCCTTTCTCTTTCCTTTCTTTCCTCCCTCTCTCCCCTTTCTCTTTCCTTCCTTCCCTTTTGTCTTTTCCTCCTCCTCTCTTTCCTTTATCCTTCCCTTCCATCTCTTCCTCCCTTTCTTCCTTCTCTTTTTCCTTCCTCCTTCTCTCCTTCCTTCCTCTTTGTCTTTCCATCCTTCCCTTCTTTCCTTCCCCCTTCCCCCCTCTTTTGTCTTTCCTTCCTTCTCTCTTCCCTCTCTCCCTCTTTCTCCTTCCTTCCATCCTTCCCTTCCACCCATTTGTCCTTCCTTTCCTCTTTCCTTCCCTCCCTTTTGTCTTTCCTTCCCTCTCTTTCCTTTTATCCTTCTCTCCCATCCATCCATCTCTTCCACCCTTTCTTCTTTTCTTCTTTTTTTCCTTCCCCCTTCCCTTCCTTTCTCCTTCCCCACCTTTTGTCTTTCCTTACTTGTCTCTTTCTCCCTTCCTCCATTCCCTTCCACCTTTTTGTCTTTCTTTCTTTCCTTCCTTCCCTCTTTCCTCCCTCTCTCCCCCTTTCTCTTTCCTTCCTCCCCTTTTGTCTTTTCTTCCTTCTCTCTTTCCTTTATCCTTCCCTTCCATCCATCCTTCTCTTCCTCCCTTCCTTCCTTCTCTTTTTCCTTCCTCCTTCTCTCCTTTGTCTTCCTCCTTCTCTCCCCTTTGTCTTTCCTTCTTCCCCCCCTCCTTTCCTCTCTCCGTCTTTCTCCTTCCATCTTTCCCTTCCTCCTTCCTCCCATCCTTCTTTTCCTTCCATTACCAGGAAGCCAGTCCTCTTATGCAGGTTTGACCATGCCTGATCTACACTATATAATTAATGCAGTTTGACACTACTTGAATTGTCAGGGCTCAATGTTTTGGAATTCTGGGAGTTGTAGTTTTACAAGGTCTTTGCTTTCTCTGCCAAAGAGTGTTGGATGCTTCGCCAAACTCAGGATCCCATAGCACTAAGGTATGGAAGTTTAAGTGGTGTGAAGTCACATTAAGTCGACAGTGCAGACGCACCCTTCGAGAGTCGTTTCTTTTGATGAAGACATTGCCATTTTTCAATTTCAGATCGGTATCCGAAGATACTAATCTAGGCCACATCTGAAAATACCAGGTAAGGAAGTCTAATTTTGCGCATGCCTTTCCTCTGAGGGTAACCGACTCTTAAAGCGTCGTCTTCTCGTGCAAACTGCAAAGCTTTGGGGCAAACCACACCCTGAAGGAGAACTTCAAAACCTCATTCGCTCAGCTACAAACTGCAGCTTAATATCAATATTATTTACCTTATCGTGTTGTTGTTTTGTGTTTTGTTTTGTATTATTTTATACTAATGCACTGTTGGGCTTGGCCTCATGTAAGCCGCCCCGAGTCCCCATTGGGGAGATGGTGGTGGGGTATAAATAAAAATTATTATTATTACTACTATTATTATATCACAAAATGCAAAAGACCAACCTTGCAGGGAAAGGCTTAATGGGAGCATCAGTCTACACCTACACTGTAGAATTGATGTGTTTTAACACTACTGTGCTATGCATGGTTAGAGTTACTGGGTCCAATCCAAGCCCTCCTGACAGATGGCCATCCTGCCTCTGAATCATAGTGTCATAGAGCAGTGCTTTTCAACCTTTTTTGAGCCGCGGCACATTTTTTACATTTACCAAATCCTGGGGCACACCACCAACCAAAATGACACAAAATGACACTCTTAACACAGTCATACATATAGTTAATCTATATATATAAAAGGGAAGTGGTCGTGCAACGGGGCAAATGCACGCCAAAACTACATTTCCTACACACACAACAAAACCCAGGGCCACTCATCCCCACCCCGAGGTACAAACTCCACCCACTGAAACACCCCGAAAAACAACACAACACCCCCAAAACATCCCCCAAAACACAACATTAACACGCATGCGCAAACAACCCCACACGCAACAACATGGCCGCCATAAAACCATCACAATACCACGCATGCGCAACATCCGACGCCATGCCCCCCTCCTCCACCGCTTACAAACACTCCAAACACCAAGGGAAGCCACATCCTCCACGGCCCCGGACCACACCAGCACGGCCGCCGCGATACACCAATACCAACATCCGGGAGGACGCCACCAAGGTCCCGCCCGCACGACCCTCCACCAGGAGAGCCAACTAAACGCCGAGGAGAACGGCACACCCACGGGACTACAACTCCCAGAGGGCTCAGCGCGCTCACTCGAAATAAGGCGGAAACAGCACCGAAATAGGCCACAATGGCCGCGCAGAGCCTTCTGGGAGCCGTAGTCCCCTAGACGCCCACGCCTTCTCCGAAACAAGCCTCAAACGACCGCCACCATGGCCGCTTCCTCCGCCCCTCCACTGCCTCCTCCGTCCTCCCAACTGCTTGAACAGCCCCCACAGCCACATACAGGGAGAAAGACACCAAGAAAAAGGTAAGATTAATCAACGACAGACAGAGACAGGGAGAGAGAGAAAGCGAGACAGGGAGAGAATTATACAGATACTATGATAGAGACAGAGACGGAGACAGAGAGAATGATAAACAGAGAATGAAAGAGAGCATGATAGAGAAAGAAAAAAGAGAAAGAGAACGATAGAGAGAGAATTATACATAGAGAAAGAGATAGACACAGAACATGATAAACACAGAGAGAGAGAGAAATACATAAAGATCACAAATTAATACAACAGAAACAATGACAGGGATAGACAGACAGATAGACACAGACAGATAAATAGATAGAGAATAATACAGAAAAACAAACATTAGACACACGTATGCCCACCCCACTTACATTCCTTTTCCTTCCCTACTTTACCTCTTTCCTACCTTTACTACCCACCATACTACACAACATCAATTCAAACCCTTACATACTCAGACTTACTCACATCTCCAAAATAGGGCACAGCAACGCGTGCCGGGTTCAGCTAGTATGTTTTTAAAAGTGGTTTACTGAATTTTGTTGTGGCCGTACAAGCACGGAAGATGCCAAAGGTTCTGGATGCCCAGTTGAGGTCTCTACACCGGAAACAATTGAAAAAATTCACGATGTGTTGTTGGCCGATCGGAGATTGAAAGTGCGAGAGACTGTGGAGGCCATAGGCATCTCACTTGGCTTAGTGCAGTGTTTCCCAACCTGTTTTGAGCCGCGGCACACTTTTTAGATTTGCAAACTCCTGCGGCACACCACCAACCAAAATGACACAAAATGACACTCTAACACAGTAACAGGGGCGGTCCTACAAGATAGGCCAAGTAGGCGGCCGCCTAGGGCGCCATCTGGGAAGGGGGCGCCATCCTGGCCGCATGGGGCGCCATCCTGGCCCTGCTGATGTTCCTCAGACAGTGCTGCAGCCGCCTGCTTTTGACCCGGCCTTGTGCACTCCGACGCTTCTGGGCACGCGCCCAGAGGTTTTCACGCAGGCACAGTTGCACTGGAGCTGAAGTTGAGCGCAGGAGCAACTGCACATGCACGAAAACCTCTGCGCATGCCCAGTAGCTCCCTTGCGCAGAAGCCTGTAAGCAAAGCACTCCCTATCGGGCAGGCAGGGAGTGCTTCCCCTCTCCCTTGTCTCCGCCGGCGCTGCGTTTTGCAGGGAAGGAGAAAAGAATCAGTGAAGGAAGTGTAAGTGAAGGAAGGAATGAAGGGCATTCCTCCTCCTCCTCCTCTGTGACCTCTTCTCTCCCTCCTTCCTTTCTTCGGCTCTATTTCTGACTAGACCTGAGGGGCCTGAGGCTATGAGGAGTTGTGGGAGTTGGAGTCCAAAACACCGGGAGGGAGGGCCCAAGTTTGCCCAGGCCGCGCTGCCTGTATTCGACCTCATTTGAACATTTTGGCTGATTTTCTATTTACATTGGGATCCTAATTTTGGACTTACGGAGACTCCTATGAATTATGAGTCGGGTGATAGGTAATATATTCTGATTTTGATGCATTTACATTGCATTTCTTGTTGCTTATTATACAGTTCTGCTTAATATTGTCATACAATATAATACAAATACAATATAACAATAGAATAATGATATATTTTATACTACATGTAATATTACAAACAATATTGTAGTATAGTGGTATTGTACAAAATAGTAATATATAATATTTTATTTTACTTTATTTTGGGTTATTTGAGTTTTATAGGAGTCAAGAAAATATTTAGTAGAGGATAATTTTATTTAAATAAATAATTTTATTATTTTATAATAATAATATAATAGAATGTTACATTATATTATAATGTCAATATATTATAATATAGTTATATTGTAATGTAGTATAATATAATTATGATATAATATAGTATGAGTATGGTATAATATATTGTATATACATTGATACAATATAATACTACTAATGGTATTGTGATATTATAATTGTATATTTGTTTTACATGGGGGCGGCAAAATAATGTTTTTTTGGGGCGCCAAAATAATGTTCGCCTACCATTTAAAATTACCTTAGACCGCCCTGCACAGTAATACATATAGTTAATATGTTTTTAAATGTATTTATACACTCAGTGTGAAACCTGGGCCTGTTTCAATGAACTCAACATAGATATCCTGGCAGGAATGGCAGAAAGACACAAACTTCCCACACAGAACTCCCATAACCAAGAGAAAATGCTATAAGAATTTGGTGGGCATTGACCTTGAGTTTTGGAGTTGTAGTTCACCTATATCCAGAGAGCACTGTGGACTCAAACAATGTGGAATCAGGACCAAACTTGGCATGAATACTCAATATGCCCAAATGTGAACACAGATGGAGTTTGGGGAAAATAGACCTTGACATTTGGGAGTTACAGTTTCTGGGATTGATAGTTAACACACAATCAAAGAGCATCCTGAACTCTTGCAACAATGGAATTGAACCAAACTTGGCATGTTGAACTCAAGAGAAAGTATCAACAGAAAGTACAGAAAGGGTTTGCTTGGGAATTGACCTTGAGTTTGGAAGTTGTAGTTCACCTACACCCAGAGAGCACTGTGGACTCAAACAATGTTATGTTGTTGTTTGTTTTCTATCCAGAATCACAATATTGGAAGGAGGCTCATCGCTTTAAGGTCCCTAAAACAGACATGGGAAAACTTCGGCCCTCTGGGTGCTTTGGACTCCACTCCCACCATTCCTAACAGCCTGAGGCCCTTTCCTGCTTAAGCGGCTGAGGGGGAGGAAAAAGGCCTGAGGCTGCTAGGAATGGTGGGAGTTGGAGTCCAAAACACCTGGAAGGTCCAAGTTTGCCCATACAAGCTTTCGACAGAGAGCTCTTCCTCCCCTTCTACAGCGCCCTTTCCTCCCCCTCCTGCCCAAAACTTACTTTTTCTTCTCCACTCGGGCTCCCTTCTTCAGAAGGGGAGGAGAGAGGGAGGAAGACGAGACCAGTGCGGGCGCTACTGCGCAGACTTGCCCCACGTCCTCCGTCCTCCCCTCCTGAACACACTCACACTGCTTGTAGGTGAACTATAAATCCCAGCAACTACGACTCACAATTGTCAAGTGCTATTCCCCCCCAAACACCACCAGTTTTCACATTTGAGCATATTGAATATCCGTGCCAAGTTTGTTCCAGATCCATCATTGTTTGTGTCTACAGTGCTCTCTGGGTGTAGGTGAACTACAACTCCCAAACTCAAGGTCAATGCCCAACAAACCCTTCCAGTTGTTTCTGTTGCTCATGGGAGTTCTGTGTGCCAAGTTTGGTTCAGTTCCATCATTGGTGAAATTCAGAATGCTCTCTGGTTGTAAGTGAACTATAAATCCCAGCAACTACAACTCCCAAATGACAAAATCAATCTCCCCCAAACCCACCAGTATTCTAAGTTGGGCGTATCGGGTATTTGTGCCAAATTTGGTCCAGTGAATGAAAATACATCCTGCATATCGGATATTTACATTATGAGTCATAACAGGAGAAAAATGACAATTGTGAAGTAGCAACGAAAATAATGTTATGGTCGGGGGTCACCACAACATGAGGAACGGTATTAAGGGGTCGCGTCATTAGGAAGGTTGAGAACCACTGGCTTAATGTGATGCACTCTGGTTCTTGGTTTCTTTTTCCCATCAAGGCAGCTGTACACAGATGTTTGGCTGGGAATAAGGGAGGTGGACGCCTTTCCCGGTTAGGAGGCGTGGGATGTTTTCGGAATTTGCAGTTCACTCTGAGGTCATGCCTCGGTGAAGAGTAGGAGGACGTCTTGGAAGCCTTCCCAGTTGGAGGAGTTGTTTTTTTTCCAAATTAGTACGAGGGTTGAATGAAAAGTAATGCCTCCACCTTCGTAACCTCAACAGTAACTCCTCAACAGATGGCAGTACTGGTATGCGGCAGGTACTGGCTTGTTCAGTAGACTCTCCTCTACAGGAAAATAGGGTTTATATGAGGGTTGAATGAAAAGTAATGCCTCCACCTTCGTAACTCCTCAACAGATGGCAGTACTGGTATGCGGCAGGTACTGGCTTGTTCAGTAGACTCTCCTCTACAGGAAAATGGGGTTTATACGAGGGTTGAATGAAAAGTAATGCCTCCACCTTCGTAACTCCTCAACAGATGGCAGTACTGGTATGCGGCAGGTACCGGCTTGTTCAGTAGACTCTCCTCGACAGGAAAATAGGGTTTATACGAGGGTTGAATGAAAAGTAATGCCTCCACCTTCGTCACTCCTCAACAGATGGCAGTACTGGTATGCTGCAGGTACCGGCTTGTTCAGTAGACTCTCCTCGACAGGAAAATAGGGTTTATATGAGGGTTGAATGAAAAGTAATGCCTCCACCTTCGTCACTCCTCAACAGATGGCAGTACTGGTATGCGGCAGGTACTGGCTTGTTCAGTAGACTCTCCTCGACAGGAAAATAGGGTTTAAAGGGTTGAATGGTTTATACAAGGGTTGAATGAAAATGAAAAGTAATGCCTCCACCTTCGTAACTCCTCAACAGAACTCCTCAACAGATGGCAGTATTGGTATCAGGGCAGGTACTGGCTTGTTCAGTAGACTCTCCTCTACAGGAAAATAGGGTTTATACGAGGGTTGAATGAAAAGTAATGCCTCCACCTTCGTAACTCCTCAACAGATGGCAGTGCTGATATGCGGCAGGTACTGGCTTGTTCAGTAGACTCTCCTCTACAGGAAAATAGGGTTTATACGAGGGTTGAATGAAAAGTAATGCCTCCACCTTCGTAACTACTCAACAGGTGGCAGTGCTGATATGCGGCAGGTACTGGCTTGTTCAGTACTCTCTCCTCTACAGGAAAATAGGGTTTATACGAGGGTTGAATGAAAAGTAATGTCTCCACCTTCGTAACTCCTCAACAGACGGCAGTATTGGTATGCGGCAGGTACTGGCTTGTTCAGTAGACTCTCCTCTACAGGAAAATAGGGTTTATACGAGGGTTGAATGAAAAGTAATGCCTCCACCTTCGTCACTCCTCAACAGATGTCAGTACTGGTATGCTGCAGGTACTGGCTTGTTCAGTAGACTCTCCTCTACAGTTCCACTTTGTTGGGAAGCCTTAGCAGTTCTGTGTGCCAAGTTTGGTTCAAATCAATCACTGGTGGAGTTCAGAGTGCTCTTTGATTATAGGTGAATTATAAATCCCAGCAACTACAACTCACAATTGTCAGTCTCTATTTTAACCAAACACCACCAGTGTTCACATTTGGGCATAGTGAGTTTTCGTGTCAAGTTTGGTCCAGATCCATCATGGTTTGAGCCCACAGTGCTCGCTGAATGTAGGTGAACTACAACTCCTAAACTCAAGGTCAATGCCCACCAAACCCTCCAGTATTTTCTGTTGGTCAAGGGAGTTCTGTGTGCCAAGTGTGGTTCAATTCCATCATTGCTGGAGTTCAGAATGCTCTTTGATTGTAAGTGTCAGCTCCGGTTGGTTCGTTTAATGCCATAACGGACCAAGCTGATCGCGCCAATTGATATGGACGCTGCCGGGCGGGAAACCACCGGGCTCATCCCCTTTGATCTGCCAGATACCTTCCTGGCCTTAGATATGACTGGCCATCTGGTCAAGCCTTGGAAGGAGGGACCCAGCGGGGCGGGCCGGGAGGAGTCTTGAGGGATGTTTGCGCGGGCTTTTCTTTAGTCTATCTCTGCTGAGCCTGGAGCAAGGAGCCAATAAATGATTTATCTTCCAACCCGCTTGGTGAGTCTGGTTTATCGGACCCCTTTCCGGAGCATTACATAAAGATAGACTCACCAACTTCTACGGCCGTGAAAACCCTCCGACCGTAACCAACTTCGCGGAGATGTTCCAAGCCGAAGGGACGCAGCTCGAAGAGCGACCTCCGAGAGCCCTGGAAGAGGAGCTGGAGGAGGAGGACGAGGACGAGGAAGAAGCCGGAGCGTCCGTGAGAGCCGCAGGTGGTGGTGACCGGGATGGAGGGAGCGGAGAATCTTGACCAGACCCGACCGCCGAAGGACCCGGTTCGTCGCAAGGTGAAAGCACCCAGCACCGAAATGTTGCGGATGGAGGTGCAGATGTTCCAGATGTCAGAAGCGATGCACAAGATGCAGTCGCAATTGGACCTACTGATGAGTAGGCAGGAGGAGAGGCCTTGGGAGATCCCTGAGCCCGCCTTCCTGGGAAGGGGCCGGAGCCGAGGAGCGGGACAGCCAGGAAGAATCCCGGAGAGAGTGAGGTTCTCGGAGGAGCTCTACCTCAACCCGCCCAGAAGGGACGCCTCCACACCCACCTGGGCCTGGAGGACCAGACCCAGGAGATGACGGGATCCCGGAGGGACCTTAAGGTAAAATTCGACGGGGACCCCCGCCAACTGTCCTATTTTGTCACCAACGTCCAGAATTACATGGTGGACTATGGGGACTCGTTCCCCTCGGAAGCGGCCAAGGTGCGGGCCGTGGGGCCAACCTGAAGGAGGCCGCGGCCGATTGGCTGATACAGTTAACGGACACTAGGGCGCCGCAAACTGAGGCGGCTAGACACTCTGCTGGAGGCCCTGCGAGCCCGCTTTGGGGACCCGTTAGCCGGGAGAAGGCCAAGGCTCAACTGAGGAAGATTTACCAAGGCCAGAGAACCGTCTCAGAATATGCTTTAAGCTTCCGAGCCTTAGCGGGAAGATCCGGGCTGGTCCGAGTCCACTATCCTCGAGTGCTTCAAGGCAGGCCTAAGGCGGGACATTCTGAATGGGCAATGCACCGGAAATCCGAGACCCTGAGGATTGGATAACCTCAGCGGGGAGAGTGGAGTGCGATATGGAGCAGATGCCCAGGCGCTACCGAGATGGCAGGAGGCCCCGCGGGATAGGGCCCGGCCCACAGGGGCGGTCGGGACCAGCTCGGCGACCCTCGCCCAGGCCCCGGTCGACCAGCCGGGAGAGTCAGAGGGGGAAGAGAGGAGCCTGCTTCTCGTGCGGGGCGAGAAGGCCACCGAGCAGCGGAATGCCGCAAAGTCCCTCGCCCAAGGCGGAGCGGGCGCCGGAGGTCAAACCGGCAACACCGGCCAAAACCCCTGGCCGAGGCAAGGCAGCTGCGGCGGCGGAGACGGCGCGGGCACCTAGGCCCCTACGGGAGGCGGAGGAGCCGGAGCTGGAAACCGAGGAGAGCGACTCCGAGTGGATGACGGGAAACGACAACGATCTGCTGTAGACGCCCGACGGCAGATCCAAACCCCTTCGGGCGGTGAGTCAGATCCCCCTGGATGCGACACGTTCAAGTTGGACGTTAAAGTGTGGGGCCCCGAGACAGGCCAACCCATAGAGACTACGGCCATGATAGACAGCGGCTGTACTAGATGCTTGATGTCCCCGGGATTAGCGAGGCAGCTGGGAATAAAGCCCCGGGCCCTAATTGAACAGATTCTCTTCTCCCAGCTAGATGGGTCCCCGGCCAACGGGAAGCCAGCCACCCACAAGACAGGGGAAATGAAGGTCCAGATGGGGACCCACCAAGAAGGACTAAAGTTCGTCATCTCGGCGATGGCCCATCAGCCCATCATCCTAGGGGCCCCTTGGCTGCGGGCCAGAACCCGCAAATTAACTGGGAAACGGGGGCTCTGCAGTTCAGGGACGGAGAGGCTAGGGCAAGGCTAGATGACCTTGGAGACGCTGAGGGCCCAGCCCACGAGGGGGCAGGCGTAGGAGCCGCCGAGAGCCAACCCAATGAGATCCCACGAGAGTACGGAGATTTGGAGGAGGTCTTTAGCGAGCGGGAAAGTGACCAGCTGCCCCCCCACCGGAAATCCGATTGCGCAATCGAAATCGAAAAAGGCGCCAAACTGCCTAGCCCAAAGCTATATGCCCTGTCCGAGCCAGAAAGAAAAGCGCTGAGAGACTTCATTGAAAAGAATATGGACAGAGGGTTTATTGAAAAATCCACCAGCCCCATGGCAGCTCCCGTCCTGTTCAGGCCCAAGGCGGACGGCTCACTGCGCCTATGTGTGGACTACCGAGGCCTCAATGCAATTTGCGCCTCAAGCCCCTATCCGTTGCCCCTGATGTCCGAGATTTTGGCCCAGCTGGGAGGGGCACGGATTTTCACCAAACTAGACATTCGGGAGGCGTTTTACCGAATCCGGGTGAGGGACGAGGACTGCTGGAAGACCGCATTCAACTGCCACCTGGGGCAGTATCAATTCGGTCACCCCGCTTGGGGCTTAAGGGCGCCCCAAGATTTTCCAGCAGTTCATCAATGAGATCCTCAGGGACCTGCTCTACAAGGGAGTTCTAGTATATTTAGATGACGTATTAATCTACTCCAAATCCGAGGCGGAGCATGTGGAGATGACCCGGGAGGTGCTGCGGCGGCTGCGGGACAACCAGCTCTTTGTCAAGCTGTCCAAGTGTGAGTTTCACCGACAAGAACTGGACTATCTAGGGTACCGCATCTCCACGCGAGGCCTGGCCATGGACCCGAATAAGGTGAGAGATGTGCTCGCGTGGGAGGCTCAGCGAACCCGGCGGCAACTACAGGGCTTTTGGGGTTCGCCAACTTTTATAGACAGTTCATCCAGAACTTTGCTAATATAGCGCTCCCCTTGACCGAACTGTTGAAAACCAAGGGCCTGGGGAAACCAAGAAGGCCAAGTCACCCGGTGCGGCTCAACTGGACTCCGCAGTGCCAGGAGGCCTTTGACAGCCTCAGCGGAGCTTCACCAGTCAGCCGTTGCTGAGACATCCCCAGCCCGACAAGCCGTTCACGGTGCAGTGCGACGCCTCGGAGGCGGCCTATGGGGCGATTCTCCTACAGCGAGACGAGGACGGGACCCTGCGACCCTGCGCGTACCTGTCCAAGAAGTTCACACCGCCGGAGAAGCGGTGGCATGTGTGGGAGAAGGAGTCCTTTGCCGTGCGGGCAGCGCTGAGCCACTGGAGGCACTTCCTGGAAGGCACCGCCCTGCCCTTCGAAGTGTGAACGGACCACAAGAACTTGCAGGCACTCCAAACCCCCAGAGACTCAACGCCAAGCAGCTGAGATGGGCGCAGTTCTTCAGCCGCTTCAACTTCCAGCTCAAATACCTGCCGGGCCCAAAAAACGTGTTGGCCGACACGCTCTCCAGGATGCCTGAGGCTGACTACTCGGCGCCAGAAGAGGTGGGGACCGTGTTCTCCAACCATCAGCTGGGCCTGGTGGCCCGCACCCGGGTGGCAGATAAAGCCCCAAAACCCACGGTCCCTGGGACCCCGGAACTGTTAGCAGACTTAGCAGCAGCATATGGAACAGACGCCTGGCTTAAGGAGCACCGCGAGGACTTAACTGAGGCTAAGGGCATATGGTACTACAAAGACAAGTTATATGTTCCCAGAGCCAGAGAGCCCCGGTCTTAGCTCAAGCCCACGATTCCACATTGTCCGGACACTTCGGCCTCACCAAAACTCTAAAGCTATTGGCCCGGCAATTCTGGTGGCCGGCCATGAGAAAAGACACTAGTGACTACATAGCGGAGTGCGAAGTGTGCGCCTGAAACAAGCCCAAGACGGGCCGGCCCGACGGGGCTGCTGCAACCGGTAGCCGACCCGCCCGAACCTTGGAGCGAATAGCAATGGACTTCGTCGTCGACTTGCCGCCCAGCAGCGGATATACCACCATATGGACGGTGGTGGACCTGTTCTCAAAACAGGCTCACTTTGTTCCGCTCCGCAGACTGCCCACGGCCCCGGAGTTGGCCCGCCTCTCTCGCCCACCACGTCTTCCGGCTCCACGGCTGCCCCGGCGCGTGGTGAGTGACAGAGGACCTCAATTTACGTCCAGGTTTTGGAAGGCGTTCCTGGCAGGGCTGGGATCCCGGGCGGGCCTGAGCACGGCGTTCCATCCGAGACGGACGGCGCCACGGAGCGGGTTCAACGCACCCTGCAGCAGTACCTCCGCTGTTACTCGACCTACCAGCAAGACAACTGGGCCGAGCTGCTGGACCTGGCAGAATATAGCTACAACAACGCCGAACACGCTTCGACGGGGGCCTCGCCCTTCAGCATTGTGGCCGGCCGCGACTTTCCGCCCTTCCCTGCGGTGGCCCCAGCGGCCGACCCGCGACTCCGGTAACCGATTGGGAGCCAAGGTTGCAGCGGCCTGGCCGGCTATCCAGGCGGCGCTCCGCAGGCCCGGGACTCTTACAAGCTATACGCTGACAAGAAGAGGGGGCCCCAGCTAACGTGTCGCGGTGGGGGACCGTGTGTTCCTCTCCACCAAGAACCTAAAGTCGACTCAGCCGTCTCGCAAGTTTGCGAACAAATTTGTAGGACCCCTCAGGGTGGTGGAGATAATTAACCCTGTGGCGGTCAAGCTGGGCCTGCCGCACACCTGGCGCAAGGTCCACCCTGTGTTCCATGTGAGCTTATTGAAAAAGGCTGTGTCCGACCGGAAGTGGTCCGCCGAGGAAGGCACACCGGTGCCTATTATGGTGGGGTCCCACACCCACTTTGAGATTAAAGACATTTTAGACTCTCGGTGCCACAAGGGCCGTCTTAGTTACTTAGTCAAATGGACTGCCAAAGACTTGCACCCTGAGTGGGTGTTGGCACCCCACGTCAGCGCCCCGAGACTAGTTAAGGCTTTTCACGCCGCTTTCCCGGACAAGCCGGGGCCCTGATTCCCCTTTTTCTTTGTTCTTTCCCTTGCGGAGGAGGGCGCTATGTCAGCTCCGGTTGGTTCGTTTAATGCCATAACGGACCAAGCCGATCCCGACAAATGAAATGGACGCTGCCGGGCGCGAAACCACCGGGCACATACCCTAGATCTGCCAGATACCTTCTTGGACTTATAAATGTGGACTGGCCATCTGGTCAAGCCTTGGAAGGAGGGACCCAGCGGGGGGCGGGCCGGGGAGGGAGTCTTGAGGGATGTTTGCGCGGGCTTTTCTTTAGTCTATCTCTGCTGAGCCTGGAGCAAGGAGCCAATAAATGATTTATCTTCCAACCCGCTTGGAGTGAGTCTGGTTTATCGGACCCCCCTTTCCGGAGCATTACAGTAAGTGAACTATAAATCCCAGCAATGACAACTCCCAAAGGTCAAGGTCTATTTTCCTCCAACTCCACCAATGTTTACATTTGGGCATATTGAGTATCCGTGCCACGTTTGGTCCAGATCCATCATTGTTTGAGCCCACAGTGCTCTCTGAATGTAGGTGAACTACAACTCCCAAACTCAAGTTCAATGGCCACCAAACCCTTCCAGTATTTTCTGTTGGTCAAGGGAGTTCTGTGTGCCAAGTTTGGTTCAATTCCATCATTGCTGGAGTTCAGAATGCTCTTTGATTGTAGGTGAAGTATAAATCCCAGCAACAACAACTCCCAAAGGTCAAGTTCTATTTTCCTCCAACCCCACCAATGTTTACATTTGGGGATATTGAGTATTTGTGTCAAGTTTGGTCCAGATCCATCATGGTTTGAACCCACAGTGCTCTCTAGACTAGAGGTAGGTGAATTACAACTCCCAAACTCAAGTTCAATGGCCACCAAGCCCTTCCAGTATTTTCTGTTGGTCAAGGGAGTTCTGTGTGTCAAGTTTGGTTCAATTCCATCATTGCTGGAGTTCAGAATGCTCTTTGATTGAAGGTGAACTATTAATCCCAGCAACTACAACTCCCAATATGTAATGGACTTCAGCGGAGAAGTGCAGACAAAAGGTTAGAAGGAAATAAAGGCCTCCCCGTGGCCTTGCAGCAAAGCAAAACCGCAACCGATTTCCTGAGGACGTCTGGCGGAGATCTCACTTACTATTCTCTGTGAGCTAATGCTTCAAAGAAGCCACAGAGGCAAAAGCAGGCCTGCGCTTCTGTCTTCAATGCGTCAGCTTCAGCCAACACGAGCAACTGGTTTGTTGCTTTGCTGTGAGAAACCTACCTCTTGCATGTCTGTATCAGAGTGCAAAACAGTTCGTGTGAAATGGATTTAGGAGTCTTGGTAGACCTTACTTACTTAGGCGATCCCTCGTAGCTCAAGAATGATGGTTCTCCAAGTGCAGTGTCAGCGGTGGGTCCGTAGGTGGCTGCGGAGCCCTGTTCTTGATCCGCGTGTTCTCCTACAGTGAGGACATCGGTTACCAAGTGGAAGGTGGTCCCGGTCTTGTGCCTTCCTCTTGGTGCATTTCTCCCTTATGCCCTCTGTTTGTGCCTCTTTGAATTCCGCAGCACTGCTGGTCACAACTGACTTCCAGTTAGAGTGCTCAATCACCAACACTGTGGTGCAGCTGGCTGGGTGTCAGCTGCATTAAGATCACTACTGACCAAAAGGTCATGAGTTCGAAGCCAGCCCTGGGTCGGAGTGAGCTCCCGACCAAAACTGTGTAGCTTGTTGACCTTTGCAGCCCGAAAGACAGTTGCATCTATCAAGTAGGAAATTTAGGTACCACTTTGTGGGGAGGCTAATTTAACTGATTTAATAGGCCATAAAAAGGGCAACTAAAATGTTCAAAGCTCTGGGAAACTGTGAATCCCTACGAAGAGCTGCTTTGGGAACTGGGTACTCCCATTTTCTGGGACCCAGAGCAGAAACATTTTCTATTATCGTGCACAGTTATGGGCTGGAGTGCCACCAGTACGCTGATGACACCCAGCTCATTCTGAGGATGGAGGGCAGGCCTGGATCTGTTCCAGATAATTTCCAGCTGTGCCTCGAAGCCGTTACTGGATGGCTGCGAGCCAGTAGGTTGAGGGTGAATCCGGCGAAGACGGAGATCTTGTGGCTGGGCCGCCCGGGTGGTAGGGATGTCCAGCTTCCGAGCCTGGACGGTGTGGTGTTATGCCCATCGTCTTCCGTCAAGAGCCTGGGGTCCACTGGACTCCCAGCTGACCATGGAGGCCCAGGTCTCTGCGGTAAGCAAGAGTGCGTTCTTCCATCTTAGACAGGCAAGGAGGCTGGCCCCCTATCTCTCCCGGAACTACCTGGCCACGGTGATCCAAGCCACGGTCATCTCGAGACTAGATTACTGTAACGCACTTTACGTTGGCCTTCCTCTGTCGGTGACCCGGAGGCTCAGGCTGGTGCAGAACACTGCCGCCCGGCTCCTGTCTGGCTCCCCAGCAGGCTGCCGCATAACACCTATATTGCAGGATCTGCACTGGCTGCCGATTGAGCACCGGATTACCTTCAAAGTGTTGGTACTTACCTTTAAGGCCTTACACGGCCTGGGGCCAGCGTATCTAAGGAAACTTCTCACCCCATATTGCCCTCTGAGATCACTGCGGTCGGAGGATTCTAACCTCCTAGAGGTGCCCGCGGTGAAACTTGCCAGGTTGACATCAACTCGCTGGAGGGCATTCTTTGTTATAGCACCTGTGCTGTGGAACGCCCTCCCGGCTGAAACACGGGCCATGAGTGACCTCCTCCCATTCAGACGGGCCTGTAAAACCCACCTCTTTAAACAGGCTTTTAATGGGTAGGCCTGGCTCCCCCGCTGCCATTAAGCCCTAGCTCTTAGTACATGTTGTACTATTGTTTTAATTAACTCTGTTTAATTTGTTTTTATTGCTGCTATTGTTTTTAACTGTTCTCGACTGTGTATTGTTGTGCCTTATGCTACTGTGAGCCGCCGCGAGCCCCTGGGAGTTCGGCGGCATAGAAGCTGAAATTAATAAATAAATAAATAAATAATAAATAAATAATACAGTTTCTCATCATGGAATAAAAGGAAGCTGTGCGCGGATTTCCAGACAGACAAACTACTTCCACTTCCTTTCCTGTTGGGGTGACTTTGAAAAGTCAATTGGTTCATTTTTCTCACGGGAAAGGTGACCGAATGTATTAAACTGAAAGTGTGGTCATTAGTATGAGCTCTGTGGAGACACCCACCAAAACTCTCAATATGACTCTTTCCCAACAGAACACCCAAGGGAAGAGGCTCTGCAGTGGCTGAACCCATAGCAGCCAGGACACATTTCTCAGGGCAAGCTAAGCTGCTAGTGATAACAAACAGAATTTTGGGGGCCTTGCCATGAAGACAGGCCAGTTTAGACCCACCAAAGAGGGCCCATGTTGAAACCTGGTGAGGAAGGAAGCAACCAATCCCATTTCCCCCCTAAAATGTCTTAATTTGAACAGATCTCACCAAAGCCTGAAGAGGGTGCCATTGAAGTTTTATTCAGTTCCAGCTGGAAGGGATCACAGCCGCAATCATTCTCCCATGCTGCAATGCAGTCAAATTGGTAAACATTCCTTATATAGGGTTACAGATTTGAATTTCCCTCTTCCCACCCCCGCTGCTGATTGGCAGATGTCATCACTTGCAGGAGGGGCGCAGGTGGTCCCTGTGCATGGCCCCAGCCAATGAGCGTGAAGAAGGAGGAATAATGAGAGAAGGGGTGGTCCTGGGTTTTTCTTTGACTAGGCCAGGCCTCCCAAACTGGTCAAACTGGTTTTCTGAGTTGCAGACAAAAGGCCTTACTTAATCCGTGATTTCCTTTTTTGGCCAAGTAAGACCAAAAATCCTTTTGTGTGAGTTTCAGTAGCCTGGGGTGTAAGATAAGGTATTTGCCCTTATTCTCTTCCTTCCTGTGGTAGGGAGATACCAAAAGGTGTAATATTGACTAGATGGCTAGAGCAAATGAGAATTATTTTGACAATTTTTCCAGTTTCCGAGGCTAGAAAAGGAGGGTCATTGTGAAAATATGGTTCATGTATGCAAACTGATCATATGCCCTAAAGGGGACTAAACCCATCTCCGAGCCAAAAGGGACATTGATCCAGGCAAAGCATGAAAGAGGAAAGACTCTTTTCAAAACAAGAAACTTGGCCCACTATTTTTCATGCAAGAGAACAATGAATGGATGAGGAATGAGTCCCAGCCAATGAGGGTGAAGGAATGCGGCCATCAGCCCCATCCAGAGAGTTGGCTAAAAATGTGGCTAAGATGTGTCCTCAATCTTCAAATATTTTAGACATGGAAAACACATAAGGAAAAATCAGGGGTCATACAGGGAGGTACATTTTGACATGTAAGGAAAAAGTATATCACCTTTTATCACCCCTCCCTTCACCCCCAAAGAGATATAAAGTTTATTACATTCATGAGATCAGTCCATAAGATCTTGAAAAAGGGAAAGAAAAGTCTTTAGCAAGTCTGCATGCTGCAGGGAAGTGTCCTGGGTGAAACTATGAATCCCTTGGTTCTGAACTATCTTTAGACAGAGGCCTGGGGGTGGGTCGCCCCTGATATCACTAGTCCTTATAGATTTTGGTGTATGTGCCTTCAAGTCACTCTCCAAGCTGAATGCCAAAACCAAAGTCACTGCAACATTTGTTATAGAACTCGAATATGCTGATGATAACCTAGTCTGTGCAAATTCAGAAGAATACCTACAAGCCACTCAACAACAACAACAAAACTTTATTACGGTCACTGACCAGCACAAAGCGGGCACAAGCGCCCTGAGAGGGGAAGGACAACTCCCCAGTAAGCAGTTATTTAAAATTAGATTAGAAATCAGTATAAAATATATTTTAAAAGACAGGATATTGTAACAGGTATGGAACCGAAGGGGGGTGGAGAGATTGATGGGAGAGATCAAAAACACTGGGAGGGGGGGAGAGACAAAGGGGGAAGGGAGTCTAGTATCATTTCAGCTGTAACATTTTGCTCTAACTGCATTCCCAATAGGGTGTTGCCTTATGGCAGTGTTTCCCAACCTTTTTTGAGCCGCGGCACACTTTTTACATTTGCAATATCCTGGGGCACACCACCAACCAAAATGACACAAAATGACACTCTAACACAGTCATACATATAGTTAATATGTTTTTAAAATGTATTTATACACTCAGTGTGAAACCTGGGCCTGTTTCGTTGAACTCAACATAGATATCCTGGCAGGAATGGCAGAAAGACACAAACTTCCCACACAGAACTCCCATAACCAAGAGAAAATGCTATAAGAGTTTGGTTGGCATTGACCTTGAGTTTTGGAGTTGTAGTTCACCTATATCCAGAGAGCACTGTGGACTCAAACAATGTTGGATCAGGACCAAACTTGGCACGAATACTCAATATGCCGAAATATGAACGCAGATGGAGTTCAGGGGAAATAGACCTTGACATTTGGGAGTTGTCGTTGCTGGGATTTATAGTTCCCCTACAATCAAAGAGCATTCTGAACCCCACCAATGATAGAACTGGGCCAAACTTCCCACACAGAACCCCCAGGAGGCAAGAGGAGGTCTCTACTTGGGGAAAAGGAGGCAGGCCTTCCCAATGCATGGAGAGGGAGAGACCAAGTAGACCAGTGTTTCCCAACCTTTTTTGAGCCACGGCACACTTTTAACATTAAAAAAATCCGGGGGCACACTACCAACCAAAATGACACAAAATGACACTGTAACACAGAAAAGAACGGCTGGGGGATGGTGAGCTGCTGGGAGCAGCTGCTGGGAGTGCCGAAGCCAGGGGAGGAGCCAGGCCACACCATGCCCCGCCCCCTCCTTGGCTTCAGTTCTCCCACAGCTTCTCCAGTGTTGAGAGGCTCCAGTGTCACTGGCTTGGCACTGCCCCCTCAAGGCTAGCAAAGCTGTGGGAGTGCTGAAGCTGGGGGGAGGGGGCGGAGCCAGGCTGCATCATGCCCCCCCTCCCCCTGGTTTCAGCTCTCACAGAGGAGGAGCATGAGCGGTGGATGGACTGGGGCTCCTCCTCCGCACGGCTTCAACAAGCAAGGGGCAAGAGTCATGGCGGGAGTCATGGCAGATTGGAGGCTGGCTGGGGAAACGGCCGAAGGAGGCGGCGCCCCGGTCCCTTCTTCTTTTTCTTCACCGCCGCCCATCCCTTCCTCCTCCTCTCCTAAGCAGCAAGAGTTCGACAGGAGGAGGGGGGAAGGAAGGGGGGCAGAGAGCTTTTCTCGTGGCACACCTGATGATCGCTCATGGCACACTAGTTGAGAAACACTGGTTGAGAAACACTGAAGTAGACAATGGGTGGGGAGGGGAGGGGTTGTAATTTTGTGCCTTTATCAAGGTAGGTTTTTTAGGGTTTTTATACTTCAACACACTCGACTCTCCCCCCCGGAAGGTTCCAATTTCCCACGGCACACCTGATGATCGCTCATGGCACACTAGTGTGCCTTGGCACACTGGTTGGGAAACACTGCTCTAGTGGGGCATAATTTGAGAAGGGCCCAAGCTGGGCTCCATACAGCATTTGTGCAATTGGTTTTGCTTCAAAAAGTTTAAGTGCCGCCGGTATAGAGTGACCTCCTCCTGTCCTGAGATATCTTAAGATTGCGGATGAGCCACTCTAAATACCTTTGCAGAAGCACACGAGAAGCTTTTCCTCTCATTGAACATCGAGAAAACCAAAGTGTTCTTCCAGCAGGCACTAGCCAATTCTTCTGCAACGCCAGAAATACAGCTTAATGGTGTAACGTTAGAAAACGCATACCATTTCTGCTCCCTTGGCAGCCACCTCTCCACAAAAGTCAACATTGACCCTGAAATACAACACCATCTGAGCGAGTACAGCATTCTTCCGAATGAAGCAGAGAGCATTTGAGGACCAAGACCGTAGGGAGACTAAGGTACTTGTTCATAAAGCCATTGTCCTCCCAACCCTGTTCTACGCCTGTGAAACGTGGACTGTCGACAGACGTCAACATTGACACTGAAATACAACACCACCTGAGCTCTGCGAGTGTAGCAATCTTCTGAATGAAGCAGAGAGTGTTTGAGGACCGGGACATTCATAGGGAGACCAAGGTACTTGTTTATAAAGCCACTAGCTGTACCCGGCACGCATTGCTGTGCCCTTTTTAGGAGATGCGAGAAAGTCCAATCATCCACGGTGTGCCCTCCTCTAAACTGCAGTTGGATGGAGTGTGGGTCATGGGGGGCATGGTGTGCCAAGTTGGGTCTTTATTGGTCTTGATTCTGGGCCACAGTGGTCTGTGGGGAATGATGGGTTTTGAAGTACTACAAATCCCATTTTCCATGGTGGTACTTCAAGTCCCATCATGCATGGTCGGGGCTCTGTGTGCCAAGGTAGGTTACTGTAAATTCAGGCAGTTTGCCAGCTCTTCCACGCTTCAAGGCTCCCCCAGTGACTCCTTCTGCAGTGCGTGAGTTTACAAACTCCGGCTGATTGTAGGGTGACTTTGACTGAGTGCGAGCGTCGTCTTTGCCCGGTAGATTGTAAGGGCTGCACCTATCTGTGTTACTCGCTGTATTTTGTGTAAATTGCATGACATTGCACCATAGTGAAATTGTGAAGCTATTAAGCACATATGTTATTAATATACTAAAAGTGATTTTTACTACAATATGTTGATTGTCTGACTTCTCCCTCAGTTCTGCCCTAAGAAACTTCATGGTATAGTGTTGTGTGTTACATACTTGTTTATAAAGCCATTGTCCTCCCAACCCTGTTCTACGCCTGTGAAACGTGGACTGTCTACAGACGTCAATATTGACACTGAAATACAACACCACCTGAGCTCTGCGAGTGCAGCAGTCTTCCAAATGAAGCAGAGAGCGTTTGAGGACGGGTACATCTGTAGGGAGACCAAGGTACTTGTTTATAAAGCCATTGTCCTCCCAAACCTGTTCTACACCTGTGAAACGTGGACTGTCTACAGACGTCAACATTGACACTGAAATACAACACCACCTGAATTCTGCGAGTGCAGCAGTCTTCCAAATGAAGCAGAGAGCGTTTGAGGACAGGTACATCTGTAGGGAGACCAAGGTACTTGTTTATAAAGCCATTGTCCTCCCAACCCTGTTCTACGCCTATGAAACGTGGACTGTCTACAGACGTCAATATTGACACTGAAATACAACACCACCTGAGCTCTGCGAGTGCAGCATTCTTCCAAATGAAGCAGAGATCGTTTGAGGACCGGGACATTCCTAGAGAGACCAGGGTACTTGTTTATAAAGCCATTGTCCCCCCCAACCCTGTTCTACGCCTGTGAAACGTGGACTGTCTACAGACGTCAATATTGACACTGAAATACAACACCACCTGAGCTCTGCGAGTGCAGCATTCTTCCAAATGAAGCAGAGATCGTTTGAGGACCGGGACATTCCTAGAGAGACCAGGGTACTTGTTTATAAAGCCATTGTCCCCCCCAACCCTGTTCTACGCCTGTGAAACGTGGACTGTCTACAAACGTCAACATTGACACTGAAATACAACACCACCTGAGCTCTGCGAGTGCAGCAGTCTTCCAAATGAAGCAGAGAGCGTTTGAGGGTGGGTACATCCATAGGGAGACCAAGGTACTTGTTCATAAAGCCATTGTCCTCCCAACCCTGTTCTACGCCTGTGAAACGTGGACTGTCTACAGACGTCAATATTGACACTGAAATACTCACCACCTGAGCTCTGCGAGTGGAGCAGTCTTCCAAATGAAGCAGAGAGCGTTTGAGGGTGGGTACATCCATAGGGAGACCAAGGTACTTGTTTATAAAGCCATTGTCCTCCCAACCCTGTTCTACACCTGTGAAACGTGGGCTGTCTACAGACGTCATACGCAACTCCTGGAACAACTCCATCAGCGCTGCCTCTGAAAAATCCTGCAAATCTCTTGGGAAGACAGGCAGATAAATGTCAGCCTGCTAGAAGAAGAAGCAAAGACCACAAGCATTGAAGCAATGCTCCTCCACTCTAACTGGAGGTCTGCTGTGAGCAGTAGTGCTGCAGAATTGGAAGAAGCAAGAATGGAGGGTGAAAGGGAGAAGCATGCCAGGAAGAAGAAGGCGCATCAGGCCAACCCTGACCGGGACCGCCTTCCACCTGGAAACCGATGTCCTCATTGTGGGAGAACATGCGGATCAAGAATAATGCTCCACAGCCACCTACGTATCCACCACCAAGACACTACATTTGGAAGGCCATCATCCTTGGACAACGAGGGATCACTTTATTGATTTTATGTCCTCTCTATTGATTTTTCATAAGGAGTACCTTGTTTTCGCCGTTTCCTTCCTCTGAAATACCATCTACATCACCTGGGATTGATGGCCTCCCATCTCAATGCTAACCAGAGTTGGCCCTGCTTAGTTTCCAAGACCCATAGGCTGTTGAGACCTCTTTTGAGTCCCATATTTGCTCCAGTTTAGATTACCACCTAAAGCAGGGGTGCTCATTATGGTGATCGGGAGCACCTAGGTGATCTTCTGCCCTCTTCCAGGTGATCTTTGGGTCTCACCAGCCGGATGGCGTGCTCCTGCCATGTGCGCGCACGTGCACTCCCACCGTCGCCTTCGCGGGGCTTCTTTTGCCAAAATGAGGCTTTAGTGGGCGGGCCCTGGAGCTCGTCTTGCCACGCACGGTGTGGTGACATGACCGCCCATTGGTTGCTGCTGGGGGAGAGCAAGGCGAAGGCACGCACACGGATAGGATGCGAGACTGTGGGAGGGATGGAGGGAATGTGTGTGTGTGTGTGTGAGAGAGAGAGAGAGAGAGCCAAGGAGAGAAGAAAGAAATTTGGAGAACTTTTTTGGATCCTTTTGGCAGGCAGGCAGGCGGGCGCTGGAAGGAGAGAGGGAGAGAGAGAGAGAAAGAGGCGAAGGAGGCCGGGAAAAGTGGGGCAAAGCCAAGCAAGCCCCGCCGCAAACCCTGCTGCAAACCCTCAGGACTCCCATTCCAAGCCGAGACCTGGGTGAGCGAGCTGTGTGGGGCTGAACCTGAGGAGGAGGGGGCTGCGGGGATGGAGACTCCACTTGCTGCTGCTGTTTGTGCCCTCGCCACCTTTCTCCGCCTCGCCCTCCTTCACCCTCCAAGGAGAAAGGCGGCGAGGGCCCACGGGGGAGAGAGAGAGAGAGAGAGAGAGAGAGAGAGAGAGAAAGCGAGCGAGCTAGGAAGAGCCACCCCCCCCTCTCCCCCCGTGGGCATGGACTGCCACCAGTGGGAGGGGTCCTCCTTCCTGCCAGCCGTCCACTTGGGCATCCTTTCTGAGTGACACCCTCAAAAGGAAGGAAGGAAGGGCGCCCTGCATCTGTCACTTTGGGGAAGCACCTCTTCCACTCTTCCTTCTCCTGCCCAGGTAAGGAAGCCTCGAGGGAGGAGGGAGGGGGGAGGCTGCCTTGGGGAGGCTCCAGCCTCACGTGGGTCCCTCTTTCGGTTGAGTTTCCCGGCCCAGGCAGCAGCCAGGCGGCCCCTCTTCCCAGCCCTGTGCCTTTCGAGCTGCCGCCGAAGCCATATCTGGCCGGAGCGCTGGTGGGTGCGCCTATAAATACCCTCCTGCTGCATGCGTGGGAGGGGCCTGCTGTGCACACAAGAAGCAGGACGGGGTGGGGACTTCCTGCTTCGCGAAAGCACGCAGCAGGAAGGAGGAAGGCAATGAAGACATTAAGAGAGAGAGAGCGCGCAGGCAAGGAGGATCCCCTTCCCGGGTGCGCATGGCGGCGAGTTTGTGGGCAGGCAAGAAAGAAGCCCCACGCGGACAAAAGGCTGCAGTAGGAGCGCATGCGCGTGCGCGCGTGCGTGCACGCACTCACATGCACAACAGGTGATCTTTTCAACTTGATTGTTCATATAGTAGCTCGCATGATGAAAAAGTGTGGGCACCCCTGACCTAAAGCTTCGACACACCCAATTTTCGATAGAGCTTTCAAATGTTTATCCCAGTCTACCTGTGTATCAACACCAGAAAAGATAAGTCATGGAGACCAAAAAGACTCATACTAGACCCATTTTATTGGCCACGCAAGCTATGAAGAAACCAGATGGGAAGGAAAATGAATGTGGCGTGACCCCACTTGAACTGGTTATGGATTTCTGGGAGTTGTAGTTTGCCAAGGTGTTTAGGGTTCTGGGAATTGTAGTTCTCCAAGGTCTTTGAGGATCTGAAACTTGAAGTTTCCCAAGGTCTTCTCTGCCCAAGGGTGCTGGTGCCTGACCATACTACAACTCCCAAGATTCCAAAGCATTGAGCCCGGGGGGGCCAAGCTACATTCCTTTCACAATGCAGAGCAAGCCTTTGTTTCCATAGACAGCTTTCGAAGGGTCTCCGCAAAAGGCTCATCGGTAGAAGATGAGCATCGCAGACTCCAGCAACTCTTTGGAGACGCTCCAGCCTGAATGGGAACCATAGCCATCCCATTCGAAAGCGGTATAGTCCCCGCACTGCCGCGGACTGGCTTCGGGGAAATATCCTCCGCCACCGACACAAAACTGGAAAAAGAGGAGAAATTGAGAAACTTGGTTGGATATTTGCATCATGGCGGACTGAAACACTGCATGATATAATAATATCTCCTCCTTGTAATCATGGAAAAAATACTGTTTGATGAAGATGTGGTTGATCGTTAGTACCTGGGTAATGACTGTGAATGTCTTGATACAGTATATCTAAGGCAGGGCTGCCCAGAAAGTCGATCGCGATCGACCAGTCGATCCCACGACCAAAGGAGGTCAATCCCAGCTTGATGGGGCGCTTCTCAGAGGGGGCGGAGCCAGGCTGCACCAAGCCCCGCCCCTCGCCCGGCTTCGGCACTCCCAGCAGCTTCTCCAGGCTACGGGATGGACCCCCCAATTTATTTATTTTTTAAAAAAAGGTTGATCTTTGAGTGCTTCTGCGCCTGCGCTGGCGCCATAGGCCCCTAGGGCACCACTCCGCTTGGCATTGCCATCCTCCTTCCTGGAGGAAGGCGGGGTGCCAGCGCAAAGCCAGGAGGGAAGCCCCACCCTATGGCCTCTGGCGCGGCTTCCCTCCGCCTCTTCCTCACTCGCGCCCCCCTCCTTCCTTCACTCAAGGAAGGAGGGGCCTTCTCCAGGGGCCTCTGACGCGGCTTCCTCCGCCTCCTCTTCCTTGCTCGCGCCGGCCCCTCCTTCCTTCACTCAAGGAAGGAGGGGCGCCAGGCACGAGTAGGAAGACGCGAAGCCCCGCTCCTAGGGCCTCTGATGCGGCTTCCCTCCGCCTCTTCCTCACTTGCGCCTGCTGCCCCCCTTCCTTCACTCAAGGAAGGAGGGGCGCCAGGCGCGAGTAGGAAGACGGGGAGGGAAGGAGCGCGAGGAGGAGGAAGGAAAGCCCCACCCCCGGAGCCGATGCCGCGCATGCACAGCAGTGGCCCCAAGGGTGGGGCCTCCCCTTGGCTCCTCCCTCCCTCCTAAAGTGACATGCCGGGCGGCCTCAGAAGCGGCCGAAATCGCCGCTTCTGAGGCCGGCGTGACGTTTAGGAGGGAGGGAGGAGCCAAGCGGAGCCTCCCCTTGGCTCCTCCCTCCCTCCTAAAGTGTCATGCCGGTTGGCCTCAGAAGCGGCCGAAATCACCGCTTCTGAGGACGGCGTGACGCTTTGGGAGGGAGGGAGGAGCCAAGGGGAGCAGAGCAAAGGGGGTAGCGGCTGTGGATGGCGCTTGCGCCGCCGCGCGCATGCACACTTTTTTTTGAATTTTTTTGGGGGGTCCCGACCTGCTGCCCCCCCCCCCAATAATGCTGCCCTAGGCCATGGCCTAGGGTGGCCTTATGGGTAATCCGGGCCTGCTGTGTAGACGGCGCTGAATGTGGGAACTCCAATGCAGGGGGCGGAAGGAGCTAGAGAAATATTAAGCTTGCCCGATTTAATTATAATCCGGATCTTTCGAGGCGTTCAATTCACGGAGTAGGAGCTGCTGTGGACCTTTAAAGAGATAATCAACTCCGAATGTGATGTTTCCATAATGCCGTGTCCCAAATGTTATGTAGCATAATATGTAATCCACCAAGTTGCTAGGTTTCCTATGTAGCAACTGTGCTGTGGGGACTGCTGCGGCTTCTGCGAAGGGGGGCCGAAACAGCGTCTGGCCTTGGCGTTCTATAGGAGCGGCAGCATCTGTAATAAGCCTGCAATGGGTAGATCAGATCAAATTACGGGATGAGTATAACGCAGCGACTGAAGCGCATGGGATGCTCCGGCCTCTACGGGGAAGGGCCGAAGCCTCATCTGCTCCGGCCTCCGTGGAAGAGGGCCGAAAACGCGCCAACGGCTTTTCAAAGTCTTCAGGCACCAACTACTTGGGCTGTTTCGTGTCAATCCCACACTTGATCAGGGCGTGGAGGGTCACTGGAGCATCATATGATGAGTAACAATGGCTTCGCTAATAGAGATCCTTATGGCTGGGATCCACCCGTCTGGATTCCGCTTTTTACAGCCTTTCCGGCAGCCGATCTTCCTTTTTCTGGCGTTGTAAAAGTTGTAAAAGTCCTTCCCCTGCTTTAAGCGGTCCCCATTTTCTCTACTCACAGCTAGGCTGTTTTCCAACTGCTTAGGTTATAAACCCCACTTGCCCAGTTTCCAACAGATCTCATAACCTCTGAGGATGCTTGCCATAGTTGTGGGCAAAACGTCAGGAGAAAATGCTTCTGGAACATGGCCAGAAAGCTCACAGCAACCCAGTGATTCTAGCCATTAAAGCAGTGCTTCTCAACCTTCCTGATGCTGCGACCCTTAATACAGTTCCTCATGTTGTGATGACCCCTAACCACATTATTTTCATTTCTACTTCATACCTGTATTTGTGTGTTGGGGGGTGGGGGTTGATTTTGTCATTTGGAAGTTGTAGTTTCTGGGATTTATAGTTCACCTACAATCAAAGAGCATTCTGAACTCACCAACAATGGAATTGAAACAAACTTGGCACTCAAAACTCCCATGACCAACAGCAAATACTGGAAGGGTTTGGTGGGCCTTGACCTGAGTTTGGGAGTTGTAGTTCACCTACATCGAGAGAGCACTATAGACTCAACAAGGATGGATCTGGACCACACTTGACACGAATCCTCAATACACCCAAATGTGAACACTGGTGGAGTTTGGGAGTTGTAGTGCTGGAACTTATAGTTCACCTACAATCAAAGAGCCCCTTGCACCCCACCAATGATAGGAATGGGTCAAACTTCCTATACCGAACCCTCATGCCTTGAAGGGACTAGCTGGCGTGAGCCCCCATCCCACCTCTCACACTCTCCCTCACCCACACATGCGCATCATGCTGCCATGCGCCAAGCACGCCTGCTCTCCCCTCCCTGCTTGGAGTCCCAGAAACAGCCCTCCCCTAGGCTGGGAGGCATGCCAATCACAGGACAAGTGGAGAGATCTTCAACCTTCTCTGCAAAAGGGCTTCCTAAGACCATCGGAAATATATGTTTTCTGATGGTCTTTGGCGACCCTCTGAAACCCTTCAGGACCCCCTGGGGTCCCGACCCCCAGGTTGAGAAACACTGCATTAAAGCTTTTGACAACAAACTATAAATCACTTTGTAGTTTGCCTTGACTTAATCAGACAGAAAAACAGTCCACACTTTTTAAAACATAACAGCACTTTAAAAAAACCCCATACTTGTCTAGTTGCAACGCGCGCACACACACAGTTTTTTTTCATTGCCTTCTTTGTCTCAAGAAAGGCCAATCCTTCCTCCCTTTTTCTTTCCCTCTTTATCTATATATTTTCTCACCAAGAGGCATTGTCCAACTATTGGGGCAGTTTCAGAGTCGGCTTTTTCGGGGAATTTTGTGACCTTTCCCCTACTTTTTCTTTTTGGGCTCTACCGGTAACCATTTTGTGTGCACATAACTCAGAGACTAAGCGGGCAAGTTTTTTCCCCCCTAGCTCTGTAGTTCCAAGTCGGGTCACCCCTTCTTGAACTTCTACGCAATACTCTGACTGACTGACTGACTGACTGACTGACTGACTGACTGACTGACTGACTGACTGACTTTATTATTTCCGAGTCGCCCTCCACGTTAGTGCTCCGGGCGACTTACACACAACAAATTCCACAATTAAAATAGAGTATTTAAAACTAGATTAAAATATTCAGTGGTTAAATGCAGGGGCCAAGCTCGGTATTTGGGTTCCTGGTTCCGCATTAACCATGGGCTTTCCTAAATAGCCAGGTCTTCAGAGCGGTCAGGAACTGGGGCAGGTCGAGGGAGGCTCTCTGGTCCGGTGGCATCGAGTTCCAAAGAACGGGGGCCACAACGGAGAACGATCTCCGTCTCGTGGTCTCCAGGTGGGCCTCTTTCAAGCCTGGTACGTGAAGAAGGTTCTTGTTTGCTGGCCGCGGGGTCCTTGAGCAAGCAGGCATCAACAGGCGGTCTTTAGGTATGTTGGGCCCCGGCCCCGTAGGGCTTTGAAAGCCAAGGTCAAGGTCTTGTGTAAGGCTCTATACTCAACGGGCAGCCAGTGCAGGCGCTGCAGAGATGGTGTAATGTGGCATCTCATCGATGTTCCTGTGAGAAGCCTGGCGGCCGCGTTCTACACCATCTGGAGCCTGCGGGTTAGTGACCGGGGTAGACCTACATACAAAGCGTTACAGTAATCCAGCCTTGATGTAACCGTGGCATGGATTACTGTAGCTAGCGCCTCCGTCGGAAGATAGGGCGCCAATTGTCTCGCTGGCGCAGGTGGAAGAAGGCCCTTTGCTCGTGGAGGCAACCTGGGCCTCCATCGACAGTTTGAGTCCAGGATAACACCAAGGCTTTTTACTGAGGGGGACGGAATCAGCGGGACCCATCAAAGGGGGCAGCGAGAAAGGTGGTTCTGGGCGGCCCGGCCATAAGATCTCCGTCTTTGATGGATTTATTTTAAGTTTGTGGGCGCGGAGCTATTTTGTCACTGCTTCTAGGCCTCGAGTGAAGTTTTCGGGCACCGGCTGCGCCAGGCTCCAGTTTCAGTAGGAGCTGGGTGTCATCGGCATATTGGTAGCACCTAGGCCGGCTCCGAGGCTATACCAGCCAACGGCCGAACATAGATGTTAAACAACGTTGGTGATAATATGGCGCCTTGGGGCACTCCGCACTCGAGGAGAGATTTCTAGATGTTTGGCCTAGCCATTCAACTCGCTGACTACGTCCGCAAGAGGAAGGAGCTAAGCCAAGCTAAAGCTGTTCTTGTATCCCTATGGCGGCAAGTTGTCGTATCAGCCGATCATGGTCCACCGTGTCGAATGCGGCGGTAAGGTCCAGCAATACCAGAACTACTGAGCCTCCCTTGTCTAGTTGGCAGCGGATATCGTCCGAGATGGCCACCAGGACGGTCTCGGTCCCGTACTCAAGGATTGAAGGGGGCAATTCCTCCCTTTTACCCTCTCTGCCCAGTCGGGTCACCCCTTCTGGCATTTTCAGACTAGTCAAAAACCCCTTGCAACGTTTCACTTGCCTTTCCCAGGGTTCTCTTTTCTTTTCTTTCCTCTTTGCTGCCAGCTTTGTATCGAAGTGTTGTTAATGGATTCTTTATTCGGAAACTAAGGGACGACACAGGTCCAAGGCCGCAGGTGGATCCACTCTTGTGTGGGGCCCCTTTCTCAGCTGGATTCCAACTGTGCCAGACCTTTGTTTGATTTCCAAAAAATCTCTTGGCTGATTCTTTCCATGGCAACTGCTATTCCCATTTTTCCCTCGGCCAAACGCACCAGATTATGTAGCGGAAACTTTTGGTTCTTGGTTGCAGAGCCCATAAGGTGGAAGAACTCAGCCAAGGCCGATGAATCCAAACAAGACTTTATTCCAATCTGATCAGTAATGGGGTGAATAGCCCTTGACCATTGCAGGTCAAGAAACAAAATGGCTAGCACCCGAGCTACGCAGTTACATGGTATTTATACTCGTTTTTATCAGCAAACAAACATTCTTCACATTAACCCTTAGCAGGGGCGGACTAAGGTAATTTAAAATGATAAGCGAACATTATTTTGGCGCCCCCTCGCTCTCCGGCCTCGTGGAGCATGCGCATGCACGCCGGGCGCGCATGCGCTGGGCCAGGTAGTTTTGCGCTGCGCCCATTGCTGCGGAGGGACTCCAGATGGACCGAGATACCAATCGCCCTAAGTGAGGCCGAAAAGGAGGAACTTTTGCAGCTGGGACGGAGCCGGAGGTTTTTGGGCGACATGCCTCAGTCCAGCTGGAGTCCCTTTGCAGCAATGGCACATGCGTGGAACCTGGCGGCCAGAAGCGCCCCTGACTACGTGGCGCCCTAAGCGGGTGCTTACTTTGCCTAATGGTAAATCCGCCCCTGACCCTTAGTATGGCTCCTTCTCTGTTCTGCTGTCTCTGGGCAGATTATTGCTAACATACGGGCACTTGGAGCATCTCCTCTCGGGAGGGGTACTTTTTTACTCTTTAACCCCTTCAACTTCACCACCAGCGTCCCCGGACGACATAGCACTGTTAAACTGTGGTCTGTGAGCATGCTCGGATTACCCATAAGGCCAACGAGGCCATGGCCTAGGGGCGCAAGCCGGTGGGGGGGTGCACAGATCACGGACCAAAAAATCCCCCTGGTCTGCGCCCTTCTTTCCCCCTTTCTCATGTCCCTCCTCGCTCCTTCTCCCGTCCTCTCTCTCTCTCACGCGCGCTCTCTCTTGCTCTCTCTCTCTCTCTCTCTCTCGAGTGCGCTCTCTCACTTGCTCTCTCCCGCATGCTCTCCCTCTTGCGGTCTCTCTCGAGCACACGCTCTCTCACTCTCTCTCACGCACTCTCTCTCTCTCTCTCGCCTTTGGAGCGAGTTTGCACCCGCTGCGCTCTCCCCAAGCCTCCCGACTCCCGAGGAGACCTTCAGAGCACAGCGGAGCTTTCCAGCCGGTGGGAATGGGGACCTTGGAGGTGGCAGGAGGTTGGCTTAAAGGGGGTGTAATTTCGAAATGTGGCCTAGGGCGCAAAAAAGTGTTAATCCGGGCCTGTCGGTGAGTCAACACTGACGATATAATGCAGACCCAAACAGCAGTATATGACAGTGTGGATGGGATCTTAAGCTACTCACCATTTCTGTATTGCAACCGGTGGCTTTGATTCCTGCGCAAAGAGCCACGGCGGCCTTCTCATGATTGAACACCCGGAACTGTATATATCCAGCAACAAACTCTTCTGGGGAGACAAGATGTATCTAAATAAGATATCTCCTTTCTGAATACCCTCTCCGTCACCTGTTTTAAAAAAGGTGCGCTAAAAAACGCAAGATGTGCAGCAAGGAAAAGCACGTACTACGGCAAACAGACATCTCAGATTTGAGGGGAGGGGGGGCGATACAGAAGATGACTTACTTCTAGAATTTGGAGAGTAGTAGAATTCTGTCTGCTTCTCGTTTCCAGTGTCATAGACAACAGGCACCACCGGGCCATTGTTTGCTGGGCAGCTGCCGATGCCATACGTCACTGGATATTGCTGGGTGAGAAAATACAATTTGAAGAGGATCCTGAGGAATTGTTTGCAGAAAAAGAAGCACAGAAGCTGTAAATAGCAAGTGAACAAAGGCTTGAGAAAGACCTGCATTTTCAAGACCTCAGCAGGCCTTCTTAATAAAAGCAGGGTATCTTGGAGTGGCACAGCGTCTATTATTATTATATTAGATATTATTATTATATTAGATATTATTATTATATTATATTATTATTATTAAATTTTTGCTGACGATGCTGCCCTTGTCGCCCATTCAGAAGCAGCTCTGCAGCATCTAACATCCTGCTTTGCAACAGCTGCAGAGCTGTTTGGGCTGGAAGTCAGCCTGAAGAAAGCGGAAGTCCTCTACCAGCCCGCACCACAGGAAGAACACCATCATCCCCACGTCAGCATAGGCATATCTGTGCTTAAGTCCATCCAGCAGTTCACCTACCTGGGAAGCATCATCTTCCCAAGATGATGCTTCGCCATACACGGTCTAGGGCCTGCGTACCTGAAGGACCACCTTAGCCCGTATGTTCCCCCCGAGATCACTACGTTCAGAAGAGCAGAATCTGTTACTCGTTCCATCAATCCGCTCTTGCCATCTGTCCACAGCCAGGCAGAGAGCTTTCTCTGTGGCGGCCCCGGTGCTGTGGAATTCCCTTCCCGACGACACCCGAGCGATCCCAGAGCTTGCCCCCTTTCGAAGGGCTTGCAAGACTGCCCTCTTCAGACTGGCTTTTAATTAGTCTGGCCTGTCCTGGCGTGTCTTGTGCAGGGGCAGTCCTACAAGATAGGCCAAGTAGGCGGCCGCCTAGGGCGCCATCTGGGAAGGGGGCGCCATCCTGGCCGCATGGGGCGCCATCCTGGCCCTGCCGATGTTCCTCAGACAGTGCTGCAGCTGCCTGCTTTTTGACCCCGGCTTTGTGCGCTCCGACGCCGCTTCTGGGCACGCGTGGAGGTTTTCACGCAGGCGCAGTTGCTCTGGAGCTGAAGTTGAGCGCAGGAGCAAATGCACATACGCGAAAACCTCCACGCATGCCCAGTAGCTCCCTTGCGCAGAAGCCTGTTAGTAAAGCACTCCCTATCGGGCAGGCAGGGAGTGCGTCCCCTCTCCCTTTGTCTCCGCCGCGCGCGCGTTTGCAGGGAAGGAGAAAAGAATCAGTGAAGGAAGTGTAAGTGAAGGAATGGATGAAGGGCTTTCCTCCTCCTCCTCTGTGGCCTCTTCTCTCCCTCCTTCCTCTCTTCGGCTCTATTTCTGTCTAGACCTGAGGGGCCTGAGGCTATGAGGAGTTGTGGGAGTTGGAGGCCAAAACACTTAGAAGGAGGGAGAGCGGGCCCAAGTTTGCCCAGGCCGCGCTGCCTGTTTTCGACCTCATTTGAACATTTTGGCTGTTTTTCTATTTACATTTACACTGGGATCCTAATTTTGGACTTATGGGAGACTCCTATGAATTATGAGACGGGTGGTAGGTAATATATTCTGATTTTGATGCATTTACATTGCATTTCTTCTTGATTATTATACAGTTCTGCTTAATATTGTCATACAATATAATACAAATACAATATAACAATAGAATAATGATATATTTTATATTACATGTAATATTACAAACAATATTGCAGTAGAGTGGTATTGTACAAAATAGTAATATATAATATTTTATTTTACTTTATTTTGGGTTATTTGAGTTTTATAGAGTAATGAAAATATTTTAGTAGAGGATAATTTTATTTAAATAAATAATTTTATTTATTATTTTATAATAATAATATAATAGAATGTTATATTGTATTATAATGTCAATATATTATATCATAATTATATTGTAATGTAGTATAATATAATTATGATATAATATAGTATGAGTATGGTATAATATATTGTGTATACATTGATACAATATAATACTACTAATGGTATTGTGATATTATAATTGTATATTTGTTTTACATGGGGGGCGGCAAAATAATGTTGGGGGGGCACCAAAATAATGTTCGCCTACCATTTAAAATTACCTTAGACCGCCCCTGGTCTTGTGCCTTGAGTTCTAAGGAATTTGTAACTCCCCTGAATTTTAATTCTGTAACTGTCTCGTGTTTTATGCTTTTATTGATTGTATGGCTGCATGTTTTGTTACACGCAGCATGTTTTATTGTATGTTGTGAGCCGCCCCGAGCCTGCAGGGAGGAGCGGAATATAAGATTGAATAAATAAATAAATAAATAAAGATTGATAAAGAGATCGATCACAGATTAGCAAAGGCATAGAGTGCATTTGGAAGGATTCACAAAAGAGTCTGGAGCAACAAGCACCTGAGGCAAAGCACCAAAATCAGTGTGTCTAGAGCTATCGTACTGTCAATTCTCCTCTATGGGTCTGAAACATGGGTCACCTATCGCCAACACCTATGAGTCCTCGAACGCTGTAATCAGCGCTGTCTTCGCACAATCCTAAATATACACTGGACCGACTATGTGACTAATGTTGCTGTCCTTGAGCAAGCAGAGATCACCTGCGTTGAGGCCATGCTATTGAGAACACAGCTGCACTGGGCAGGGCACGTCTCTAGGATGGAGGACCACCGCCTCCCAAAGATACTGCTCTATGGTGAACTCGCCACGGGTCAGCGCAAGAGAGGCGCCCCCAAAAAGAGATTTAAGGACTTCCTGAAACAACATCTCAGGCTCGGCCAGATTGACCACCAACAATGGTCCACCCTAGCCTCACATCGGGAGGCATGGTGACGCACTATCCACAATGCTGCGGCCTCTTTCGAGAAGACACGCCGAACGGGTCTCGAAGAGAAACGACAATGCAGAAAGAACCGCAACTTGGAAACAACATCACCCAAGGAGACTTTCTGCTGTGCTTTCTGCAACCGAACTTGCCTATCTCAGATTGGCCTTTTTAGTCCTCAACACGCTTGTAAAAAGCGTGGGATGAGTCCTTCCTAACAATCTTCGTTCGCGAAGGAGTGCCGAGAGAGAGAGAGAGAGAGAGAGAGAGAGAGAGAGAGAGAGATTAGATACACAACAAGATTTGTACACAGCAAACAAGATCACTATGCTGGCTTTTGTATTCAAAACACTGCAAGATCAATGTTAAGTGGAGAGGGACGACTGTGGTTCCATTTCTCATATCTCTCCAAAAATTGACTCTTTGGGGCCGCTGTGATTACCTGGTAGAGCCGGAGAAGGTTGCCTCCTTCCGTGGCCAAGAAGCCTGTCTCGGTGTGGTACCTCAAGATAGCAGATCCCCGCCATTCCTTCATAGGGCTGTTGTTGGGGACGTGGCCATATGGCCATGTCCCTTGCCTCAAGGTCGTAGTAGCCAGGGTTCTGGAAAGCAAGAGACATTGGAGGAGGCTTCTCCCCTGACAAGATTGTAGAGGTGGAAAGTATATAAAGTTTGGTCCGGATCCATCATTGTTTAAGTCCACAGTCCTCTCTGGAGGTAGGTGAAATACAACTCCCAAACTCAAGATCAGTGCCCACCAAACCTTCCAGTACTTTCTGTTGGCAGTGGGAGTTCTGTGTGCCAAGTTTGGTTCAATTCCATCGTTGGTGGAGTTCAGAATGCTCTTTGATTGTAGGAGAACTATAAATCCCAGCAACTACAACTCCCAAATGTCAAAGTCTGTTCCCCCCAAACTCCACCAGTATTCACATTTGGGCATATTGAGTATCCATGCTAAGTTTGGTCGAGATCCATCATTGTTTAAGTCCACAATACTCTCTAGAGGTAGGTGAACTAAAACTCCCAAACTCAAGATCAGTGCCCACCAAACCTTTCCAGTACTTTCTGTTGGCAGTGGGAGTTCTGTGTGCCAAGTTTGGTTCAATTCCATCGTTGGTGGAGTTCAGAATGCTCTTTGATTGTAGGTGAACTATAAATCCCAGCAACTACAACTCCCAAATGTCAAAGTCTGTTTTCCCCAAACTCCACCAGTGTTCACATTTGGGCATATTGAGTATCCATGCTAAGTTTGGTCCAGATCCATCATTGTTTAAGTCCACAATGCTCTCTGGAGGTAGGTGAACTAAAACTCCCAAACTCAAGATCAGTGCCCACCAAACCTTTCCAGGACTTTCTGTTGGCAGTGGGAGTTCTGTGTGCCAAGTTTGGTTCAATTCCATCGTTGGTGGAGTTCAGAATGCTCTTTGATTGTAGGTGAACTATAAATCCCAGCAACCACAACTCCCAAATGTGAAGGTTTATTTTCCCCCAAACTCCACCAGTGTTTGGGCATATTGAGTATCCGTGCCAAGTTTAGTCCAGATACATCATTGTTTGAGTCCACAGTGTTCTCTGAATGTAGGTGAACTACAACTCCCAACTCAAGGTCAATGCCCACCAAACTCTTCCAGTATTTTCTGTTGGTCATGGGAGTTGTGTGTGCCAATTCTGGTTCAATTCCATTGTTGGTGGAGTTCAGAATGCTCTTTGATTGTAGGTGAACTATAAATCCCAGCAACCACAACTCCCAAATGTGAAGGTTTATTTCCCCCCAAAGTGTTTGGGCATATTTATTTATTTATTTATTTATTATTTGCATTTGTATTCCGCCTCTTCCCGAGGGCTCGTGGCGGGTTACTACATATTGAGTATCCGTGCCAAGTTTAGTCCAGATACATCATTGTTTGAGTCCACAGTGTTCTCTGAATGTAGGTGAACTACAACTCCCAACTCAAGGTCAATGCCCACCAAACTCTTCCAGTATTTTCTGTTGGTCATGGGAGTTGTGTGTGCCAATTCTGGTTCAATTCCATTGTTGGTGGAATTCAGAATGCTCTTTGATTGTGGGTGAACTATAAATCCCAGCAACTACAATTGCCAAATGACAAAATCACTATTCGAATTTGGTCCAGAGAATGAAAATACATCCTGCATATCAGATATTTACATTACGATTCATAACAGTAGCAAAATTATGGTTGTGAAGTCGCAATGACAATAATGTTATGGTTGGGGGTCAGCAGAACATGAGGAACTTGTGTAATACAACCACTATTTTGACTGTACGCTGCTTCTTTTTCTCTCCGTTAGTGCCATCTTGTGTTCGGTCTTGCATTTGCAAGCTAAAGAAACGTGTTCAGCTTTGGTTGAACTTTGTGACAGTACTTTGGCCCCTAAACCGCATTAATTCTGCAATGTGGATGCACCCGAACTTGACAGAAACATCTCCACGAGAAGGACGGAAATAGAGGTCATTTTTGGAAGGAGACCTTCTCCCTAGTTCTACGAGGGCGGGCATGGCCGGATTACCCATAAGGCCAGACTAGGCCATGGCCTCGGGCGGCGGATTTTGGGGGCGGCATTTCCGGCCCCGAAGGAAGGGGTGAAGGAAGGAGTGGCGCCCGCCCGCGGGACAAGGAGCCGGGGGAAGTCCCGCCGCCCCTAGGGTGATTGACGCGGCGGGCGCCACTCCTTCCCTCACTGAAGGGAGGAGGGGCGGAGCCACTGCCAGCATGATGCAAAAGGCGCCGCCGGAAGTCCCGCCCTTAGGGAGACTCACGCAACTTCCCCCGCCGCCACCCCCGCCCCGCTTGCCCGTGCCCCAAACACGAGCAGGCGGCGGTGGGGAAAGCCGCGTGAGTCGCCATAGCGGCGGAACTTCCAGCGGCGCCTTCTCCTTCTCGCCGGTTCCGCCCTCCCTTTACTGAGGGAGAAGGCGCCACTGGAAGTCCTGCCGCTACGGCGACTCACGTGGCTTTCCCCACCGCCGCCCGCTCGTGTTTGGGGCACGGGCGAGCGGGGGGGCGGCGGGGGGGGAAGTCGCGTGAGTCTCCCTAAGGGCGGGACTTCCGGCGGCGCCTTGTGCGCCACGCCGCCCCGCCCCCCGCAGAGGCCCCCCGCCCGGGGCGGTGTTTAGGCTGGGCGGCCTTGGGCGGCACAGGCCGCTAATCCGGCCCTGAGGGCGGGTCAATAAGTCCGTGACTTTTTGAATTTCCTGCCTCTTAACTGAAAGGGCAACATTGCTCCTGTCAACAGACATCTGTCAGTTGACTCCTGTCAAAATTTGAACAAACTGCGTCATTTAGTTTGTGTTTGACAGCCATTGATAGTGTGATTTGAAGAGAAAATGGAAAAAGGGAATTTCGTGTGCTCATTAAGCATTAATTTTCGCGGGGAAAAAACCCATCACTCGAACCAAGGCGAAGTTTGATAAATACGATGGGGACTCTGCACCATCCATTTCAATGGTAAAAAAGTGGTTTACTGAATTTTGTTGTGGCCGTACAAGCACGGAAGATGCCAAAGGTTCTGGATGCCCAGCTGAGGTCTCTACACCGGAAACAATTGAAAAAATTCACGATGTGTTGTTGGCCGATCGGAGATTGAAAGTGCGAGAGATTGTGGAGGCCATAGGCATCTCACGTGGCTTAGTGCAGTGTTTCCCAACCTTTTTTGAGCCGCGGCACACTTTTTAGATTTGCAAACTCCTGCGGCACACCACCAACCAAAATGACACTGTAACACAGTAATACATATAGTTAATATGTTTTTAAATGTATTTATACACTCAGTGTGAAACCTGGGCCTGTTTCAATGAACTCAACAGAGATATCCTGGCAGGAATGGCAGAAAGACACAAACGTCCCCCATAGAACTCCCATAACCAAGAGAAAATGCTATACGAGTTTGGTGGGCATTGACCTTGAGTTTTGGAGTTGTAGTTCACCTATATCCAGAGAGCACTGTGGGCTCAAACAATGTTGGATCAGGACCAAACTTGGCATGAATACTCAATATGCCCAAATATGAACGCAGATGGAGTTCAGTGGAAAATAGACCTTGACATTTGGGAGTTGTAGTTGCTGGGATTTATAGTTCCCCTACAATCAAAGAGCATTCTGAACCCCACCAATGATAGAACTGGGCCAAACTTCCCACACAGAACCCCCAGGCGGCAAGAGGAGGTCTCTACTTGGGGAAAGGGAGGCGGGCCTTCCCAATGCATGGAGAGGGAGAGACCAAGTAGACAACGGGTGGGGGGTTTGTAATTTTGTGCCTTTATTGAGGTAGGTTTCGTAGGGTTTTTATACTTCAACACACTAGACTCTCCCCCCCCCCCCCTTCCCGGAGGTTCCAATTTCCCATGGCACACCTGATGATTGCTCACGGCACACTAATGTGCCCCGGCACACTGGTTGAGAAACACTGGCTTAGTGGTTTCAATTTTAAATGGTCACTTGGGTATGAAAAAGCTTTCCGCAAGATGGGTGCCACGTTTGCTCACAATCGAGGGTGCGTACATGGCAACAATCCATGAATTGGGAATGCGAATTGCTCCCTCATCCGCCCTATTCTCCGGATTCAGCCCCAAGTGACTATTTCTCGTTTCCAAACCAGAAGAAATGGTTCGGCGGAAAGAGATTTGGCTCCAGCAATGAAATCATCTCACAAACAAATACCTCTTTTGATGACCTCGACAAAACTTATTTTTTGGGAAGGGATAAAAAAAACTGGAGAAACGTTGGACAAAGTGTATAGAGCTCAAAGGAAACTACGTTGAAAAATAAAATGATTTTTTAAAATCCATAAACTTGTGTTTCATTCCAAAAAGTCATGGACTTATTGACCCGCCCTCGTATCTCAGAGTCGTTCTGGACCTGACCAATTGCTCTCCCCGGTTCACCCACCGGCAGCTCCTTCCAGGGCTGTTTTGATCTCCTTGCAGCTTCGGGGCAAAGTCTGGAGAAGGTTCGGGGGCAGCCCTTGTTGGCTCTGAAGGCAGGTGGCATCTTCCCATTTGACCATCAGCTTCAGAATGTCCCGCTTCAAGGAGGTGACGCAGCCGTTGGTATCTGCACAGAAAGAGAGAGCTCACCGTTAAGTCTAGGGAGGTAGAGAAGATGGAATTGCTACACACAGGAGAAGCAATGAAACCCCGATTTGGGGTGACTGTTTGGAGACGCCGAAGCCACAAAAAGAGATGCCAGGGCCACATTTCCCCACCCCTAAATACGGAGAATTTGCAGCATCATATAGGACAGTGTTTCCCAACTATTGTCCCACGGCACACTAGTGTGCCGTGAGCAATCACCTGGTGTGCCGCGGGAAAACCTCTCTTCCCCCCTTTCTTCCCCCTCCTGCCGAACTTCTGCTGCTGCTGCTTGGGAGAGGAGGAGGAGGAAGGGCTGGGCGGCGGCGGTGGCGAAGAAGGGGCCAGGGCGCCGCCTCCTTCGGCTGTTTCCCCAACCAGCCTCCAATCGAGGGAGGGCGGGGACCGGAAGCGGAAGTGGGGAGTGCAGTCCGAGGCAGGCCCACCGGCTTCTTCTTTCGAACCGCAGGAAAGAAGGAAGGCAGACCAAGTGAGTGCCTTCCCTTCTGGTGTGGAAGAGGGAGAGAGCCATTCAGGAAGGGAGCCACCTGGGGGTTCTGTGTGGGAAGTTTGGCCCAGTTCTATCATCAGATGGGGTTCAGAATGCTCTTTGATTATAGGGGAACTATAAATCCCAGCAACTACAACTCCCAAATGGCAAGGTCTATTTCCTTTATTTTTTTATTTTTAAAATAGTTTTTATTGAGTTTCCAAAACTAAAAACAGACATAACAAACAAAAATCATACATGCATCTATGCCCAGCTCGACACAATGTCACCTGAGCATTTCCAACATCACACTACATCATCACAACACATAACCTAGTACTACTTGACTTCCCCTTACCCTTCGACTAGCCTCATCTAATACATCTTAGATGTTGGTCCTTTAATCTACAGTTTCCCACGATCCCTTTTCCCGATCCGGTATGATTACTACCAATTCTTAACGTATAAAATATTTTTATGTCTTTATGCTTTTCCATATAGTCCGTTAATGGGGACCAGTCCGTTACTTCCTTTCGGTCCGACATGACCCTCGTTAAATTGTCCATATTCATGATCTCTATTAGTTTAATAGTCCAGTCGTCCAACTTCAGAATGGCCTCCTCCTTCCAGTGTCTAGCGATCACCATCCGCGCCGCTGTAATACCATATACAAAAAGTTTTCTTTATTCTTATCTATTTTAAAATCCAGCAGGCCCAATAACATATATTCAGGTTTTAAGGGTATATCCATACCCAACATTTTCGCCATTTCTCTCTTCACTTTTACCCAGAATTTCCTGATCCTCTTGCAACCCCACCACATATGAAAGAAATAGCCCACTTCCTCACAACCTCTCCAACATTTGTTACTATATCTGTTATTAAATTTCGCTATCTTATTTGGCGTTAAATACCATCGATAGAAGATCTTATATCCATTTTCCTTCAGATCAAATGCATACAGCCATTTCAAATGTACTTTCCAAAACCTTTCCCAATGTATTATTTATTTATTTATTATTTCGGGATTTTACCCCGCTCTTCTCAACCCCCAAGGGGGGACTCAGAGCGACTTACAGTGCACGGCACACCCGATGCCCACATAATAACAATATAAACCCCAAAACACTTCAACAATTTAAATACATTAAAAATACATTAAAATGCAACTACATTAGCACCATACACATTCACTCTGGATTAAAACAATGTTCAGTCCATAAAAACATTGGCCATAATCACCCACTTTCATTAAAAACCAATCTAAAATGCTGCCTTGTGCTGGTGTGCGAACGCCTGGTCCCACAGCCAGGATTTTACTTTTTCCTGAAGGCCAGGAGGGATGTGGTGGATTGTACATCAATAGGAAGCGCATTCCACAGGCGGGGAGCCACCACCGAGAAGGCCCTATCCCTCGTCCCCACCAGCCTCATCTGAGATGTAGGCGGGAGCGAGAGCAGGGCCTCCCCGGATGATCTTAGATTACGAGGTGGGACATAGCGGCCGATGCGTTCGGACAAGTAAGCTGGGCCAGAACCGTATAGAGCTTTAAAGGTCAAAACCAGCACTTTGAATTGAGCCCGGAATTGGGACAGGCAGCCAGTGGAGCTGACACAACAGGGGGGTGGTATGCTCCCTGTATGTAGCTCCCGTTAGCAATCTGGCTGCCGCCCGCTGGACTAATTGCAATTTCCGAACTGTCTTCAAAGGCAGCCCCACGTAGAGTGTGTTGCAGTAATCTATTCGGGATGTGACCAGAGCGTGGACGACCGTAGCCAGATCAGACTTCCCAAGGTACGGGCGCAGCTGGCGCACGAGTCTTAACTGTGCAAAAGCTCCCCCGGCCAACGTACTAGTGGTATTGTGTGACCTATATCCTTGGCCCATCTAATCATGCAGTTCTTTATATTTTCTTCCTCCATTTGCCACTGCAATAATAGCTTATACAAGAAGGCTACTTTCCCCCTCCGTTTTGTCATCAGAAGATCCCATGGTTGTTTGGTGACTTTGAATCCTGTTATTTTATCCTTCTTAAAAATCTCACAAATCTGTCTGTGTTGGAACCAGTCTATCGATTGGTCCAGTTTTTTTAACATCTTCTAGGTTGTTTATCTCTATTTCATTCCCCACTCTTTAAAGAATCTCCTCATACCTTAACCAAATATTCTTCCCGTATTGTCTTCTGAAGTGAGCCTCTTGGGGTGCCAGCCATTTTGGTATACTATCAAACAGTCTGTCCTTCCATCTTAGCCATATTTTCAGTAAGGGTTTTCTAATGCAAGGTCTATTTCCCCTGTACGCCATCTGTGTTCACATTTGGGCATATTGAGTATTCATTTCAAGTGTGGTCCAGATCCATCATTATTTCAGTCCACAGTGCTCTCTGGGTGTAGGTGAACTACAACTTCCAAACTCAAGGTCAATTCCCAAGCAAACCCTTTCAGTACTTTCTGTTGGTAATGAGAGTTCAATATGCCAAGTTTGTTTCAATTCCATTGTTGCAAGAGTTCAGGATGCTCTTTGATTGTGTGTTAACTATAAATCCCAGAAACTGTAACTCCCAAATGTCAAGGTCTATTTTCCCCAAACTCCATCTGTGTTCACATTTGGGCATATTGAGTATTGGGCATATGCCAAGTTTGGTCCTGATCCAACATTGTTTGAGTCCACAGAGCTCTCTGGATATAGGTGAACTATAACTACTAAACTCAAGGTCAATGCCCACCAAACTCTTATAGTATTTTCTCTTGGTTATGGGAGTTCTGTGTGGGAAGTTTGTGTCTTTCTGCCATTCCTGCCAGGATATCTATGTTGTGTTCATCGAAACAGGCCCAGGTTTCACACTGAGTGTATAAATACATTTAAAAACATATTAACTATATGTATTACTGCGTTAAGAGTGTCATTTTGTGTCATTTTGGTTGGTGGTGTGCCCCAGGATTTGGTCAATGTAAAAAATGTGCCGCGGCTCAATAAAGGTTGGGAAACACTGATATAGGACAAAGGGTACCCCATCCAGTCCAACTCCATTTTCCCAAGGTACAATCAAAGCACTCCCAAAAGATGGCCATCCAGCCTCTGTGTAAAAACCTCCACGAAGAAGAAGACGCGGGTAACACACAAAAGGACTCACCACATTGCAGTCTTCTAGGGAATGTTGCTGTGCAAAGCAAGATGACCGCCAAAAGCTTCATTTCTCCTTGGAATAAGATCAGAGATGTCTACGGTAAGACTCTGTCTTGCTCCCTCAAGTCTCTTTCTTGCATTACGGGCAGAAGTCATGCATCTACACTGTGGAATTAATGCAGTTTGAAACCCCTTTGTTTGGAATCCTAGATTTTTCAGCCTTCTTTGACCAAAGATTGCTGGTGCCTTATTAAACTCCATAGCATTGAGCCATAGCAGTTCAAGTGGGTTCAAACTTGCATTCATCATACTGTGTAGTTCAGTGGTTCCCAATCTGTGTTCTGTGGACCACCAGTGGTCCACAAGAACGACAATATGGTCCACGGCCTCACCATGACTACACCGTTGCCTCGAAATCACGCGGCAACGAGAGAGACTGGTCTCGCAAAACAGGTATGTTGGGAGAGGCTGATTACCCACAAAAGATTACTACTAGATATTAAACGTGGTTTTCTGTGAGCGAGCAGATAGCACCTACTGGATGGCATATGTTCTGCATCACAAACTAGAGCTGATGTGGTCTATCCAACGCAATTTCCTGAATCGGCACCCCAAATAACCAAACCAAATCTAAAGTTGACCAAGAAATGATTTGTAACTCTTTTGGTACTAATGTTGGAGAGTGGTCCCTGGTCAAAGCGGTCCCTGGCCAAGTGGTTACTTGTAAAAGTGGTCCCTGGCCAATTGGTTACTGGTAAAAGTGGTCCCTGATCAAGTGGTCCCTGGTCAAAGTGGTCTCTGATCAAGGGATCCCTGATTAAGTGGCCCCTGATTAAGTGGCCCCTGGTCTAAGTGGTCCCTGATCAAGGGGTCCCTGGTCAAAGTGGTCCCTGATCAAGTGGTCCCTGGTCAAAGTGGTCTCTGATCAAGGGGTCCCTGATTAAGTGGCCCCTGGTCAAAGTGATCCCTGATCAAGGGGTCCCTGGTCAAAGTGGTCCCTGGTCAAAGTGATCCCTGGTCAAGAGGTCCCTGATCAAGTGGTCCCTGGCCAAAGTGGTCTCTGATCAAGGGGTCCCTGATTAAGTGGCCCCTGGTCAAAGTGATCCCTGGTCAAGAGGTCCCTGGTCAAAGTGGTCCCTGGTCAAATTGGTCCATATCAATTGGTCCTTGGTCAAAGTGGTCTCTGATCAAGTGGTCACTGGCCAAAGTGGTCACTGATCAAGGGGTCCCTGGTCAAAGTGGTCCCTGGTCAAAGTGGTCCCTGATCAAGTGGTCCCTGGTCAAAGTGGTCTCTGATCAAGGGGTCCCTGATTAAGTGGCCCCTGGTCAAAGTGGTCCCTGGTCAAAGTGATCCCTGGTCAAGAGGTCCCTGATCAAGTGGTCCCTGGCCAAAGTGGTCTCTGATCAAGGGATCCCTGATTAAGTGGCCCCTGGTCAAAGTGGTCCCTGATCAAGTGGTCCCTAGTCAAAGTGGTCCCTGGTCAAAGTGGTCTCTGATCAAGGGATCCCTGATTAAGTGGCCCCTGGTCAAAGTGGTCCCCGGTCAAAGTGGTCCCTGATCAAGTGGTCCCTGGTCAAAGTGGTCTCTGATCAAGGGATCCCTGATTAAGTGGCCCCTGGTCAAAGTGGTCCCTGGTCAAAGTGGTCCCTATCAAGTGGTCCTTGGTCAAAATGGTCCCTGGCCAATTGGTTACTGGTAAAACTGGTCACTGATCAAGTGGTCCCTGATAAAGTGGTCCCTGGTCAAAGTGGTTCCTGGTCAAAATGGTCCCTGGCCAAAGTGGTCCCTGATCAAGGGGTCCTTGATTAAGTGGCCCTTGGTCAAAGTGATCCCTGGCCAAATTGGTCCTTGATCAAGTGGTCCTCGGTCAAAGTGGTCCCTAGTCAAATTGGTCCCTGGACAAGTGGTCCCTAGTCAAAGTGGTCCCTGGTCAAGAAAAGGTTGGGAACCACTGGTGTAGATGCACCAATTGTTTACACCACTAAAGCCATCAGGTCCCATTTAATCTTGGGAGCTAAGAATGGCCAGCCCTGGTGAGGATTTGGATAGGTGACCAAAGACAAATCCCAGGTTCATTAGGCTCTCTGTCCAAAGAAGTGAGTGGCAAAAGCACCTCTGATTCTTCCTTGCCCAAGAAAACCCTATAAAATCCATAGGTCAACACACAGGGAAGTTGAAGTCCATCCCATCTTTATTCTAATGTGCAACGTGACAAGAAGGAAGGAAGGAAGGAAAGGAAAGGAAAGGAAAGGAAGGAATTTTGCACCTGCTCACCTATTTGGAGGAGCTCAACGTCGTCTCGGTTTCCAAAGTTAAATGCCCACAGCTGCCATGTAAATGGAAAGAAGAACCCGATCTCTGGTCTGCGTTGGATCCCTCCTGTGTTTATTTAGCAACCAAAACTGACCTTGGTGTCGGGATGAGAAAGCTCAGGGGAAAGTTGCCAGCGTTCAGGGCTTTATTGACACAGAGGGGACCAAAGGGCAGATTATGAAATTTGGGAAATTTTCCTGTTTCTGGTTTGATAATATTATTCCTGTTTAATGGTGTGGTACTTACTTTGAACATAGTTGTTATACTCCAGAAACTTTGTTTTTGTGCTCAACTCGATGAGAGATTCATTGAAAAACTGTAGCAAAGCACACCGCCCCCTAGTTTCGTAAGTACTTTAGAAACATGTAGAACATATCTGGGCACCTTGCGGCCCGCGGGCCAGATGCAACCGGCCGGCTGATTCTGACCAGCCGGGGGAAAAGTGTGCCGGGGGCGGGGCCATTTCTGCAAGAGGAAGGGCTGCCGCTGCCACCATCCCATCGCGGACTGTGGGGCCTGCATCGGCAGACAGCCCGCCACTCCGGAGAACGATCGGAGGGACAGCAGCTTTTGAGTGCCTGCCATCTCGGGAGGCGATCCGGGCCTGCAGCAGGAGCAGTCGGCGACCTGTGGCAGTTGATCGCCCTGCCGACCCAGAAGACTTGATCATCCTCCGTGGTCGCCAGGGCAATCTGCCGCCGCAGGTTGCTGACTGCTCCTGCTGCAGGCCCGGATCGCCTCCCGGGATGGCAGGCACTCCAAAGCCGGGATGGCAGGCACTCCATGGCAGGGCAATCAGCCACTCGGAAACGCCTTTGAGGGAACGGCTGGGGGCGAGAGCGAGCGGAGGCCTGCAGCCTCCAATTGTCTGCTGCTCTGCTCTGCTGCGGCGGCTGGGTCCGCTTTGCCATCCTCTGGGTTGGGTCCATTGGGCCATTCCATCTTGGGATCCTTCCTCTCTTGAGGATATTGGCCTCCATCTTGGTTCGCACCTTGATCAAACCTGCAGCGGTTGATCGCCCTGGCGACCCGGAAGACTTGATCTTCTTCCGGGTCGCCAGGACGATCAGCCGCCTCAGGTCACTGACTGCTCCCGCTGCAGGCCCGGATCGCCTCCCAGGGTGGCAGGCACTCCAAAGCCAGGATGGCAGGGCGATCAACTGGGGAATGGCTGGGGACGAGAGCGGGCGGAAGCCTGCAGCCTTCGATCGTCTGCTGCTCTGCTCTGCTGCGGCGGTGGCTGGGTCCGCTTTGTCATCCTCTGGGCTGGGTCCATTGGGCCATTCCATCTTGGGATCCTCTCTTGAGGATGTCGGCCTCCATCTTGGTTCGCACCTTGTCTTCTTGCATTTCATTTTATTTTAGTGGGTTTTATTATTATTATATAATAATTTTATAATACTATAATAATATAATAAATAATATAATATGTTATATTATAATTTCAATATATTATAATCTATTATATAAAGGAGGTCTCGTCGTCGAACGACTGCCACAGACAGAGAAACCATCCAACGCAGAGACACCAAATTTGGCAACAGAAATAGGCCTCAGGCAAGGTAGGTTTTAAGCAAAGAAACTTTTCCCCCCAAACCTAGAAGGCCCCCAAAACAACGATACAAAAAACTACATTTCCCAGCATGCTCTGCGGCCGCCAGCGAAACCCATTGGCCAACATCAGTTACCATAGTAACGGTGGGCAAAGCCACTTAGAATGCTGAGTGATTTCAGTTGAGGGTTAAACTGCCACGGCCAAGATCTAGGAGGGAGACAAATAGGGCACCAGGGACACAGGCACCACTGACAAACACATACCCCCAGAATAACACAAAAGTAATACCTACACACAACACAATACGCACATAACACAACCTTGCATCTACTGCTCAACCCATTTGTATGAGATTCCTTCCTTCCACACAGGCATAAGCTGACCCAAAAGACAAGCCATGCCTCCTAAAAAGAACAGCATCGGACGACACACTCGCAACGCTACATACATCCCACAAAAAATTGGAGAGGGCAGGGTGTAGGGTTTTCATTGGACCCCTTCCCCTTTCTCCCCGGCCTTTGTACATATTTACATGTATTTATGTGTTTGGACTGAAAGAGGAGAGACCACGGTTATTTTTAGCTTCACCTGTTGCAAGCCGGCCAGCTTCAATGAGAAACAGATGACAGGAAACGAGGGCTTCGAAAATAGATGCTGTTTCTCATGCCAGGCGTTTGTGGATTAACAAGGTCAACATCCAGGCTAATGTTGTGTATCGGCCTGTTCAGCCTGTGATTGTGTCGGATGGTCATGTTGATATTCATGATGAGAACGGGGATGTTGATCCGGTTCCTGGGCCAGGGTCTGGTGGATTTGGGGAGGAGGGGTCGCTTGGGCCTGAATGGAAGGGCTTGAGTTGCTATAAGAGGATTCTCGAAGTCCCTGGCTTGGGAAAGGCCTTTCGCCACAGTTCCCTGGTCAGTTAGTGTAGCAACCCCATTCTCATTCGTGCCTGGGGGGCAGGGGGTGGCCCCGGGGGTCCCGCTTGCATTAGGGCCAATTGCGGCTGATGGGGAGATAGATTTTTTTTTTATATTCGGACTTCTATGCCGCCGACTCCCTAAGGCTCGCGGCGGCTCACAGGAACCGAAGCAAACAAAGTACAAAGAGTACATGAATAAACATACAAGACATACAAGGGGTAAAAGCATACAGGGTAACCAACAGCAGATAGGGAAGGGAAGACCAGGCTCATGCCAAAGGGCAGAGCCGCCCGGTGGAGCTATCGGGGGCGACCATCAAATGGGGGGAGCCGGGGGGGGGTCCCACAAATCGAGGAACGTCCTCAGAGACTCCAAGTCTAAGCAGTGACAGTCACTGCGATGTCGGTCGTTGCCGGCCTGTGGACCATGCCACGTTATCAACGGCTTGTCCACCCTCCTGGATTGGGGGTTCGTCAGTGGAGGCGCCCCGCACCTGCGGGCAGTGTTCCGGAAAGTCCTGGAACAGGGCCCTCCGGGGGGCGCCCTCCGGGAGACAGCCGCTGTGGGGGGGGAGGTATTGCAGAGCAGGGGAGGGACGTCCTCCGACCTCACCCCCTGCCCCGCCCTCGACCTCGTCTCCGCTTCATCGGGTGTCCATCGGACCTGGGCGACCCATCGGGGCCCGAGCCAGACCCAGCCAGGGGGATCGTCGGCAGCCATCCCGCCCATCGCCGGGGCCGCTCCCCAGGAACTCTCGCCAGGACCCTCTCGATGTCCGCCGCATCTGCCACGGGCTGCCTGCCCAGCGGCAAGGGGGAGCCCGCGGCCCTTGGTGGTGAGACCAGTAGCGGCGGCAGCTCCACAGTAGGGGACACCGGGGCGTGGTCCCAGGCGTTGGGGAAGGTGGAGGGGTGGGGCCAGGGACGCCGAGCTGGACGAGGCCGGCGCCATGTTGGAGCAGCCAGCCGACGCCCCCACCGTCGAGCCTGGGGGGGGCCCGGCATCCCAGGGCCACCCATGGGCTCCACCACCGGTCCACCGTCGCTCCCACTGGGGCCTCGCCTGCGGACGGAGTCGCCTCCTCAGATGAAGGGGATGATGAGGTAGCTGGGCCTTCATCTCCCACAGAGAGTTTGGAATGGGATGATGGCTGGCCCGATGGGTATGAAAGCTGGGAAAGTCAGGCCGACACTGATGGTGCTGATTCAGATAATCAGTATGAGAGACCAGGTGGTTTCGGTTCGCAAGAAAGGGTCAGGGAGATAGCGGAGGATGAGCCCATGGAAGCTGAAAGGGAGTCTGGCTCTCACGAAGATAGCGACCCAGGTGCTGGGAGGCAAGGTCGGAGCTTTGATAGGAGACGGAGCATTGAGTCCAGTAGGAGGGAATGGCACCGAAGCCTAGAGCGCCACAGGAGCGTTAGGTCCCGTAGTACAGATTGGCGCCGCAGCCTAGAGCGTCGGGGGTCTCACCAAGGGAATTAAGTATAGGATCCGTGGGAACGGATCCTCAGTTGCTCTGCCACTTCTGATTTTTAAAAAAAATATCTTTATTCAAGAGAGTATCTTTTTCAGTATATACAGAAAATCAGTGACGTGAACAGTGGGGAAAGCGGGTAGAAAGGTTATATAGAATTGGGTAAAAAGAGAGAAAAGGACAGATGGGGATGGGGGTGTGGACTTAGATAGAGGTCATATAGAGAGTGGGAGGGGGGGGGTAAAGTCTGGTGAGAGATTTAGAGAAATTGAGATAAAATTGACTTCCAGTAGTCTTGTTTTTGTGGGGGTCTTCCTTTTGCTTCGCTCCTTCCTGTTTGGCTTTTTGTCTTTTAGTCCTTCTCTACTTAGTGTCCTCTGGTAAGAGATAGGTCTTTAAGAATCTTCTACTTTGTAGTTTTTGTCCTTTAGATAGTCCATCACTACTGTCCAGTCTGTTTCTCTTATAGGTGTTCCTTTATATCTAGTCAGCAGGAAAGTGAGTCTATCCATATTTCTTATCTCAAGTATTTTCAGCAGTAGTGTCTCCTCATCGGGGATGACCGGTTCCTTCCAACATCTCGCGTAGCATAGCCTTGCCGCTGTGCTCAAGAGAAAAAATAATTTATCTGTGTTATTTTCCATCTTATTTTCATGCATACCTAGCAGATAGGTCTCAGGTTGTAGGGGTATTTTTATCTTTAATATTTTTTGCAGTATCTCTTGGGTTTTTCCCCAGTATATTTTTGCTTTTTCACATGTCCACCATAGGTGGAAATATGACCCCTCCACTTTGCTGCATTTCCAGCAATTGGTGTTCATGTTCCTATAACTTCTGCCCAGTTTTTTCGGGGTCATATACCACCTATACGCCGTTTTAAACCAATTTTCTTTTAATCCAATGGCGTATGTATACTTCAGTTTTTTCCTCCAGATGTCTTCCCACCAACTTCTGTCTAATGTCTTACCCACATTTTCATTCCATCTTTTCATATAATTTTTTCCTCTTTTTTATCTTGGTCCCATTCCAGTAGTTTCTTATATATTTTTGTTATTATTTTCCCGATCTTAGTATTATGTCCCAGAAATTATTCTGTTCTTGGAATCCTAATTTCGCATCTTTTGTAAAGTGTTCTCTCAACTGTCTGTAGTGTAGCCATGATACTTTGTTATCTATCTCGAATATTTCTTGTTGACTCTTCAATTTCATCTCTCTATTCTCTTTCCATATTAGCTCTTTATATTTTGGCCGGTCCTGCCATCCTAGTGTTCTTAGCTGTGCGGCTTCCAGAGGTGAGGCCCATATTGGGGTTTTATTGTACATCTTTGTTTTATATTTTTTCCAAATTTGGAGGAGGCTTGACCTCACAAAGTGATTTCCGAACCTTTTCTCATTTTTTGCTCCCTCATACCAAATATATTTGTGCCAACCTGACCTTAATTCTGCTCCCTCCAGGATTAGTAATTTTTTCTTCTCAAGCGTCACCCATTCCCTGGTCCACGCTAAGGCACAAGCCTCTGAGTATAGTCTTAGGTCAGGGGCGGCTAGTCCTCCCTTGTTCTTGTCTTCTGTTAGGATCTTTGCGCTTATTCTGCCTTTTCCCCCCTGCCATATATACTTTAGGATGTCCCTGTTCCATTCCTTTAGTAATTTTTGTCCTATTATGATGGGGAGGTTTTGGAAAAGGAACAGCATTTTCGGTAACATTTTCATCTTTACACTGGCTATCCTCCCCAGCAACGACAGATTATTGTTCTTCCAGCCTTCCATCTCCTTCTTTAGTTCCTTCCATTTTAGTATATAGTCTGCCACTTCTGATTTGAAGGGAGTGAAGCGAGTGAAGATCCACGGAGCCAGGATTTGGGCTCGTGCCTTGCCAAGAAGTTTCTCGGGCCTTGATTCCTTGAACTTTGCCGTGATTGAATTGCCTCGGACCAAGTCTGTTTGATCCGCATTGTTTTGCGGAACTTCTGCCAAGTTTTTGCCTTTGGATTTACTTACGAACTCTTTACCATTTTGATTGAACTTTTTGATACTTTTATGGACAATTTACCTTTTCACCTGTTTTTCATTATTCAATAAATAGTTAGCTGATTACCGTCTCTGTGTGTGTGATTAAGGGGCTGGGCCGAGACCCTGCATTGTGACAGTTATCTGAGAATGAAGCTGATTTGGATGTACCAGGTGCAGGAATTAATGAGACCTGGAACAGGAAAAGGAGTTTTAGTACACAGAGGCAGTCCAAGATCGGGGAACAGGAACAGGAGTTTTAGTACACAGAGATCTTTCTCCAAGATCAGGGACAACGGGTGGAGAGGGGAGGGATGGTCTCGGAAGGGTCCTCCTTAATTGTGGGGTTCTCCAAGGGGCTATCATCTCCCCTCTATTATTTAACATCTATATGCGTCCACTTGCCCAGCTGGTGCGTAGTTTCGGTCTGGAGTGTCATCAATATGCTGATGACACCCAGCTGGTGCTGAGGATGGAAGGCCGGCCGGACTCTGTACCCGATTATTTCCATCAGTGCCTGGAAGCCGTGACTGGGTGGCTACGGGCCAGCAGGTTGAAGGTGAACCCGTCAAAGACGGAGGTCCTGTGGCTGGGTCATCCGGGGGGGGGGGGGGGAGCTCCGGCTGCCAATAATGGACGGTGAGGTGGTTAGTCCGTCGCCGCTGGTGAAAAGCCTGGGGGTCCAACTGGACCCTCTGCTGACGATGGAGGCTCAGGTCTCCACCGTGAGCAGAGCAGCGTTTTTCCATCTGCACCAGGCAAGGCCGCTGGCACCCTACCTTTCTGGTGACGACCTAGCCGCGGTAATCCAGGCCACTGTTATCTCGAGACTGGACTACTGTAACGCCCTTTACATTGGCCTTCCTTAGTCGGTAATCCGGAAACTGAAGATGGTGCAAAACGCTGCGGCTCGACTGCTGGCTGGAGTGACACTAACATGCCACATCACACCAGTCCTCCAGCGTTTCACTGGCTTCCCATCGAGTACCGGATTGCCTTCAAAGTGCTTGTGTTAACCTTTAAGGCCTTGCATGGTCTGGGGCCAGTGTACCTGAAGGACCGCCTCTCCCTGCACATTCCCCAGAGACCACTACGGTCCATGGACCAAAATCTATTGGAGGTTCCATCACTCAAGATCTGCCGATTGTCATCAACTCGGCAGCGCACCTTTTCTGTAGTAGCGCCTACCCTGTGGAACGCCCTCCTGGCAGAGCAATAACGGAGTGACAGGCCTTTCGAAGGGCCTGTAAGACCACCCTGTTCCGCCAGGCGTTTAATCTCTATGGTTGTGCTTTCCATTCTGGTCCTAATCTGTTTTTATTCTGTTTTTAACTACGTTGTGTTGTGTATTCATTGTTGTGAACCACCCTGAGCCTTTTTGGGAAGGGTGGTATATAAATCGAAATAATAAATAAATAAATAATAAGTCTGGGCAGCAATTAAGATGTGAAAATACTATTCAGGGATATCAATGAAAACAGTAAACTGTGCTATATCAAATAGTTATCTATTAGCGATATATGAGTCAATACATTTACAACCACAATGGGATATATAGGAAGGGGGTACAAGTGGAATCACCACTATGCAAGTACAACAAAATACAGTCAAGAGACTAACAATTCATTTTATGCATCATAGCAATATACAAACATATCAAGAAGCCTTGGGCCAAGAGGGACAAATGATCCTTCCTGGTGCAGAGAGACACTACAGTTCAAAAACATTATATTTACATCAAAATGAGGGTCAGCGAACTGCAGGTGGAGGTGGGTGGATCCCAGGTGTGTCTGTGCCTCTGAAGAAGTCTTTTAGACGAAATGGCCCTTCGCCGGCTTAGGAGTGAGCTCCCGCCGTCAGGCAACCTCTCCTCCGCTGCCCTCACCCACCGAGTGACCAGCGGGTTCCCATTCTACCTTCCCGGCATTTGCCAATCCACCCTTTACCACACGGACGCCCTTAGCATCTTTCCGAACTACCTCTACCACCATCCTTTGCGGGCCGCCATTGAGCGTCTCCGCACATGCGCACAGCGCAGTTCGGCCTATCGAGCGTCCGACGGGACCACAACGCCCAGCTCCACTTGCGGCTGGCCACAGCGCTTGCCCGCGCATGCGCCCTAGACGTCTGGGCCTGCACTGAGCGTCTCCTGTCGCCATCCCGCCCTGCTTGACACAGACACACCTGGGATCCACCCACCTCCACCTGCAGTTCGCTGACCCTCATTTTGATGTAAATATAATGTTTTTGAACTGTAGTGTCTCTCTGAACCAGGAAGGATCATTTGTCCCTCTTGGCCCAAGGCTTCTTGATATGTTTGTATATTGCTATGATGCATAAAATGAATTGTTAGTCTCTTGACTGTATTTTGTTGTACTTGCATAGTGGTGATTCCACTTGTACCCCCTTCCTATATATCCCATTGTGGTTGTAAATGTATTGACTCATATATCGCTAATAGATAACTATTTGATATAGCACAGTTTACTGTTTTCATTGATATACCTGAATAGTATTTTCAGTTCTTACACTACGGTGTTGCCTACTGTTTTTCAGCAATTAAGATGCTCAACTCGGATTCAACAGAAATTAGATTGGAAACCGAAACTAAGAAAGAATCCGTTCGTTGCAGTTTTAGAATCTGGGATGAGCTTATAATCAAGCCCGGATCAGGCCCTTTTGCCGCCCTAGGCCAAAAGGCCCATCTGCCGCCGCCCCCGGCTCCGCCCCGCCCCCTCGCCGGCGAGGAGGAAAGCCCCACCCCCGGCTCTGCCCCGACTCCTCCCTCCCTCCTAAAGCCACCATGCCGGCAAGGAGCCGGCAAGGAGCCGGGGGCGGGGGCAGAGTCTTTGGAGCGAGCAAAGGGGGGGGCCCGCACGCATGCGCACTTTATTTTTTGAGTATTTTTTTGAATTTTTTTTTCCAATTTTTTTTTTTTTTACTTTGGGGGGGGGGTCCGGATCTGCTGCCCCCCCCCCCCATGGACGCCGCCTTGGCCTAGGTTGGCCTTATGGGTAATCCAGGCCTGCTTATAATGATTTGTAAGAGACCTGGACCAAACTTGGCACACAGAACCCCCTGGAGGGGTTTGAGGGGACCGACTCACCATAGTGGGAGTTGTAGTTTTCCCTACAGCCAGAGAGCGCACTGAACCCCTCCGATGATGCATCTAGAGCAAACTTGCTCAACTTAACAAACTTTACATACTGATTGAGTTTCTCAGGGTTAACCTGGCATGATGGGAGTTGTAGTTCCTCCACAACCTTATGCATTTTGTAGAATTAGAAATTTGACTTTTTCAAATAAGCCCAGGCAATGCTGGGTATGCAAGCTAGTAATGATAATAACGATAACGGTATCAAACTGCATTGATTCTACGATGTGGATGCATGGGATTGCGGAAGGATATCTCACCCTCATACTTTTGCAATTTTCTCTGTTATTATTGTTCTGACTTTCAACCAGTTTTCTATTTTGGAGAGAAAATACACAGTAGCTCTGAGACGACACGGCATCTCTTTCCTTCTTAAAACTCTTCAGCTTTAATATATTAAATCTTTCTCTTTTTTCATATACATTCCTGAATATGTTTCCCTCTCCTTGATGTGGACGTGCGGAATTCTTCAAACTACTTTCAGAGTGCCTTTCCGCCTTTCGCAAATTGCCCAATGTTGGTATTCCTTTCGAGTCTTATGTCCCGAAACTATTGAAAACTTTTCCTAGAACATTGTTTCTCAACCTTCCGAATGCCGCGACCCCTTTAATACAGTTCCTCATGTTGTGGTGACCCCCGACCATAACATTATTTTCGTTGCTACTCCATAACTGTAATTTTGCTCCTGTTATGAATCGTCATGTAATTATCCGATATGCAGGCTGTATTTTCAGTCACTGGACCAAATTGGGCACAAATACCCGAAAGGCCCAAATTGGAATACTGGTGGGGTTGGGGAAAGATTGATTTTGTCATTTGGGAGTTGTAGTTGCTGGGATTTATAGTTCACCTACAATCAAAGAGCATTCGGAACTCCACCAATGATGGAATTGAAACAATCTTGGCACACAGAACTCCCATGACCAACAGAAAACACTAGAAGGGTTTGGTGGGCACTGACCTTGAGTTTGGGAGTTGTAGTTCACCACCACCAGAGAGCACTGTGGACTCATACAATGATAGATATAGACATGCCTGGATTACCCATAAGGCCAACGAGGCCATGGCCTAGGGGTGCAAGCCAGGGGGCGCAGATCACGGACCAAAAAAAAATGGTCCGCGCCCCTCTTTCCCCCTTTCTCATGCCCCTCCTCGCTCCTTCTCCCGGCAAAGTCTCTGCTCCGTCTCGTGCACGCTCTTTCTCTCTCTCGCTCACGCTCTCTCTCTCTCTCACGCTCTCTCTCTTGCGCTCTCTCTCTCTCTTGCGCTCCCACTCTCTCTCGCGCACACTCTCACGCTCTCTCTCTCGTGCGTGCTCCCGCTCTCTCGCTCACTCACTCTCTCTGCCTCTCCCTGTCTCTCTCGCTCCCGCTCTTTCTCTCGCTCTCTCGCGCTCTCTCTCTCTTGCTCTCTCTCTCTCTCGTGCACGCTCTCTCTCTCTCGTGCTCTCTCTCTCGTGCGCGCCTTTGGAGCGAGTTTGCACCCGCTGTGCTCTTCCCTAGCCTCCCGACTCTTGAGGAGACCTTCAGAGCACAGCGGAGCTTTCCAGCCAGCGGGAATGCATGGGGACCTTGAAGGTGGCGGGATGGTGCCTACTCGCCTTTCTCTACTGCTCCGAAGGCACCATGGCGAAAGCCAGCCAAGTGTGGGTCTGAGTGGTGTGTGTGTGTGGGGGGGGGGGGGCGTAATTCCAAAATGTGATTTAGGGCGCAAAAAAGTGTTAATCCAGGCCTGGATATAGACCAAACTTGGCATGAATACTCAATATGCCCAAATGTGAACATTGGTGGAGTTTGGGGACAATAGATCTTGACATTTGAGAGTTGTAGTTGCTGGGATTTATAGTTCACCTACAATCAAAGAGCATTCGGAACCACACTAATGATGGAATTGAACCAAACTTGGTACACAGAAGGCCCATGACCAACAGAAAATACTGTGTTTTTGATGATACCCTCGCGGCCCTTCCAGGGGTCCGACCCCCAGGTTGAGAAACACTGTCCTAGAAAGAATGGGAAGAGATTGGAAAACTGTTTCCCATTCCTCACAATTACATGCATCATAACAGTATGCAATCCTTTGGGAGTCAGTTTCCTTAGATGGCTGCGGAGTACTTTTTCCATCCAAAATGAGTTAAGAAATACTCTGATTGTGCGAAAAAATAGGATTTGTCCAAATTGTTCAACATCTCCAGATGATCCGAGAAGATATGAACCCAGTTGCAATTCTTCCAGAAGGTCCTCACTCGAATAAAGTTCGCTTTTGGTATCTCAGTCCATTCTTGTTCCAAGATGTTGCCATCTGTCCGCATCCATGTGCGTCAACCATGCCTGGCTCTTGATGCAACAAACCCCCCAATTCATTGAGAAAGCAAAATCACCAACGCAATGAGGATTGAGAAAAATGGGCCCGTGGGATGGTCAGCTGTGCCGTTTTGGAAAAGGTGGAGCTTTCTGGCGTCCGGGTGAAAGACTTTGGCGTCCTCCAATGCGCCATGTGCCGCCAGAGTGAAGTTGGCATCTCCCGAAGTGACGACATCGAAGACGCACGACTGGAAGTAGACATCCTCCACCGGCAACTTCTCCTTGCACAGCTGATGGGCCTTCTCCGCAGGGATGGCGGCCCGACTGTCGCAACAGCATTCATCTCGAGAGATGCGCTGGCTAAGGGGACAGCCCCCGACGCACAGCTGGAGGTCCTGCTCCTCCGTGAACGACCGGGCCACCTCCTCGGCCACTCGGATGGAGAAAGAGAGCTGCCTCCCCGCCTGGCGCACAGCGATGGTGGTGCCAATGTAGGCCGCACGGATCTCCACGTGGCGCCCGGGGATGCGTTCGCGGATGCTCAAGCTGATCCCACTAGGCCTCTCCCCGCCATTGACCGAGCCATCCTCAAAAGCCGCCGGCAGGTTGTCCACCTCTGCCTTGTAGACTTTCTGATCGATGCATTCCTTCATGTTCTTGAATATGATAGTCAGCTGCAGAGAAAGAAAGGAGACAACTATCCAAGTGAAAGGCATCTAGGCATCTTAGCAGACCACAGACAGACAGAGAGTTCCATCTACGCTGACGATCGTGCCATCACCACTCAAGCAGGGAGCTTTGAGATGGTTGAACAGAAGCTCTCCGAAGCTCTAGGTGCTCTTACTGCCTATTACAGGGAATACCGGAAGGGACAGATAGTTTCATCTATGCCAGGGGTGGGCAACGTGCGGCCCGGCAGCCGATTCTGTCCGGCCCGGGGAGAAGGGTGTCGGGGGCGGGGCCAAGAGGAATGGGTGACGCTGCTGCCATCCCATCACGGGCTCTGTGGGGCCTGTGTCGGCAGACAGGCCGGAGGAGCGGTGGCTTTGGAGTGCCTGCCATCCCTGGAGGTGATCCGGGCCTACAGCGGGAGCACTTTGCGACCTGCGGGGGCTGATCGCCCTGGTGACCCGGAAGACTTGATCGTCTTCCGGGTCGCCGGGGCGATCAGCCGCCTCAGATCGCCAACTGCTCCCCTGCCGGCCCGTATCGCCTCCAGGGATGGCAGGCACTCCATAGCAGGGCGATCAGCTGGGGGAACGGCTGGGGGCGAGAGCGGGCGGAGGCCTGCAGCCTCCGATCGTCAGCTGCTCTGCTCTGCTCTGCTGCTGCGGCGGCGGCTGGGTCCGCTTTGCCATCCTCTGAGCTGGGTCCATTGGGCCATTCCAACTTAGGATCCTTCCTCTCTTGAGCATGTCAGCCTTCATCTTGGTTCGCACCTTGTCTTCTTGAATGTAATTTAATTTAATTTTAGTGGTTTTTATTATTATTTTATAATAATTTTATAATAATAATATAATAAATAATATAATAATGTTATATTATATTATAATTTCAATATATTATAATGTATATATATACTATAATAATTATGATATTAATACTAATAATATATGAATATATGTTAATACTACCGTGTTTCCACAGCGTCTTACTTTCTTTTGACCCCAACATCCCCACTACGGCTTACTTTTTCGGGCACGTCTTATATTGGCGACGGTACCCGAAAGTAAGACTGGACTTTACGCGGGCGGCATGGCGTGGCTTCCTGGCTGGGTGATGAGAGGCTCCCAGAGGGGCTCAAAAGGGCCGGAATCCTCCTCTTCCTTCCAGCGGCGCCTTTCCCTCTCGCCGGTTCCGCCCCCCCCTTCAGTGAAGGGAGGAGGGGCGAGCCGCCGCCCAGCGAGAGGGAAGAAAGTGCCGGCGGAAGTCCCCGCCACGGGCGACTCAGGCGTCTTTCCCGCCGCCGCCCCGCTCGCCCGCGCTCAAACACGAGGGCGGCGGCGGCGCCTGAGTCGCCGTGCGGGCGGACTCCGCCCGGCGCCTTCTCCCTCTCGCTGGCGGCGGCTCCCCCTCCTCCCTTCAGTGAAGGGAGGGGGGCGGATCCGGCGAGAGGGAGAAGGCGCCGCTGAGAGGAAGAGGAGGAGGATTCCAGGCCCTTTGAGCCCCTCTGGGAGCCTCTCTGTCACCCAGCCAGGAAGCCACGCCATGCCGCCTCGGTATCCTTACTTGAGTACGGCTTATATAAGCCGACCCCTCTGACACCCCGATACGTCTTACAATCGGAGGTGTCATACTTTCGGGAAACACGGTAGTGATGTGTAATATATAGTAAATATAGTAAATAAATAAATAAATACATAATGAAGATTAGAATGTAGTTCAGCCTTCAGGTGTGGCCCTCCATAATATTTTTTGGCTCTCGTGTGGCCCCTTGGAAAAAATAATTGCCCACCCCTGGTCTATGCTGACGATTGTGCCATCACCACTCAAGCAGGGAGCTTTGAGATGGTTGAACAGAAGCTCACCGAAGCTCTAGGTGCTCTTTCTGCCTGTTACAGGGACAACCAGCTGATTCCTCATCCATCTAAAACACAGACATGAGCTTTTCATCTTAAGAACAGACAAACATCCCGAGCTCTGAGGATGACCTGGGAAGGAATCCCACTGGAGCATGGCAGCACACCCAAAGACCTGGGAGTTACCCTGGACCCTTCTCTGACCTACAAGAAGCACTGCTTGACTGTCAAGCAAAAAGTAGGTGCTAGAAACAATATCGTACGAAAGCTGACCGGCACAACCTAGGGATCACAACCAGACACAGTGAAGACATCTGCCTTTGCGCTTTGCTACCCTCTTAACTACACAGATATCTATAAATACAATGTCAGTATACAAATGTCCTATTGCTATAAACTTCAGCAAAAATACCAATTAGAATGATGATGAAAATACCAAACTATATAGTACACAATAGGCATGAGAAAAAGTTATGAAAATGATTCGTTTAGTAAGAAATTCGTAAGAAATGCTACTTTCGAGTATTTCCGCACCTGGAACGCCAACCAGGAAGTGGACTTTCTTTTCGAACTTCAGGGGCCAGGATTTTCTTAAGTGTCGTTATTAGGTCGTGGGGGCACCCTCCTTCTCTCTCACCACCCTCCCGCCTCCCTTGCCAATAAGTATTATGGCAAGGCAAGCCCTAAACTCGCTCCTTCTTTCAGCTGGAAGCCCGGAAAAAATGTAAACAGAGAGGATTACTCAGTAAATCTGCAAAGGAGGGCACTTTGGATGAAGGGCCCTCCTTTGTGGATTTACTTCTGGAAGTAAACCTCTGTTTACATTTTTCCAGGCTTCCCTGCCTCTCCTGCCTGCCAGGATCTAAAGCATCAAAGAGTATTGGGGTGAGAAACCAACCTAATGTATAATAGAATGAATGCTACTGTAAGTGCCTAATATTATAAGTAATCCAACTGGTCATACCTACATTCCATGCACATGCAATAATACAGCAGTAATAACAATAACAAGAGGTAAAATTCAAACCGAAGTATTCTGACTGGTCTCTCCTCATGCGGTGCAAACGGGCTCTTCTCTTATTAGCCCGGGAAATTAGCCGGGAAAAGCCAGCGTTTGCTGCTTGGGAGCACACACATACATATTCTTGGGGGATTTGCTGCAGAAAACCGGGCACATATATAAGATTCTGCAGCAAAACCCCCCAAAATAATATGTATGTGTGTGAACCCAAGCAGAAAACGCTTGCTTTTACCCGGCTCAAAGAAAAGAGCCCGTTTGCACCCCATGAGGAGGGACCAGTCAGAATACTTCGGTTTGAATTTTACCTCTTCTATACCCATTGTTATTACTGCTGTATTATTGCATGTGCATGGAACGTAGGTATATGACCAGCCTGGGCAAACTTGGGCCCTCGCTCCCTCGGGATCGGGGTGAGAGAGAGGCAGCGAGGAGCCAGGGGGGGGGGGCTCCTCCTCCTTTTCTTTTGCTGCTTCCAAGAATAGAATACCCCCTCCCTCCCTCCCTCCTTCCTATTTGGAGAGTCCCATCTAGTCTTCAGTGTGATTTATTCAAGTTTTGGCCTACAACTCCCAGAAATCCCCGCCAAGGTACCAGCTGTCAGGATTTCGGGGAGTTGTAGGCCAAACTCATCTGGAATGCGCATGCGCTGGCATACGAACTACTAACGAATTTCGCTAGTAATTAAGTTACATTTTAGAAATTTTGGAAATTTTTTGTAAGTCTTCATATTACTAATTAAAAAAATCCCCCCCCCCCCATTATATTTTCGATTTCCTATTTTTGGGTTCTAATCCATGCCTAGTACACAAGTGTGGGAAACAAACACACGGTGGGAGGTCGCGCGTTAGCGCTACTTCATACCAATCGCTATAGCAAGCCCCCGGGAGGACACTTGCTATAGCGATTGGTATGAAGTAGCGCTAACACGCGACCTCCCGCCGTGACCTTGAGTCTTGAGTTGATGAACTATAATTCTGGGGAGGAGCGGCTAAAAGACACCAGTGCCCCGAGGAAGCGTGGGATACGCGAAACGGCCTTCTGGCGTCGTTACCTCTAGCCGTAGGCGCCTGCCCATCGAGCAGCCTGCCAGCTCTCCCGACTCTAAAAGGCTCCCTGACGACTCAGTCCGTTATCCGTGAGTGAACTGCCTCCGGATAACCCATAGGGGTACACAGACTGTATGCCTGCGCCTTTATGCCCTATGATTGTTTATAAGGGCTATTACATTGTATTGTGCTCAATTGTATATGTATACCGCATTGCACTTATAGTGATATTGGCTTGACATAGAGCTTGATGTTATAGAGAATACATTTTGATATTTTTTGCTATTTAGCGCGTTGGTATTTTCGCAGCATACTGTTCTGCCCCTGGATACTGTGTATGGAATTGTGTTGTGTATTTGCAGTTTACTAGAGTGAAACATTGATTGTGTATTGCTTTTTGCGGACCACCCTGAGAATTTGGGGGGGGGCTGAAGCCCCCTTAGCCCCCCCCCCTGGCTACATGCCTGCCTCCAGGGATGGCAGGCACTCCATAGCAGGGTGATCAGCTGGGGAACAGCCGGGGGCGAGAGCGGGCGGAGGCCTGCAGCCTCTGATCGCCTGCTACTCTGCTCTCCTGTGGTAGCGGCTGGATCCATTGGGCCATTCCATCTTGGTTCGCACCTTGTCTTATTGAATTGAATTTTATTTTATTTTAGTGGTTTTTATTATTATTTTTTTAATAATAATATAATTAATAATATAATATAATGTTATATTATATTATAATTTCAATATATTATGTCTATATATATACTATAATAATTATGATATTAATACTAATAATATATGAATATTTCTTGATATATTAATATGTTAATATTAATGATGTGTAATATATAGTAAATATAGTAAATAAATAAATTATGTAGATTAGAATGTAGTTCCGCTTTTAGGTGCGGCCCTCCATAATATTTTTTGGTTCTCGTGTGGCCCCTTGGAAAAAATAATTGTCCACCCCTGTTATAAAGCCTCAGAAGATATTATTTCAAACGAATAAAGAACCCTTGAAAGAAACCTGAATAGTTTATCCCATCTTGACCCCAGTCAGGCCTCAAATGTGTCCCATCAGCCTTGTGGTAGACCCTCAATTACATGTTTACCTTGCTGGTAGCGGTGGCATTGGATCCTTTTGCTACCGGGTAACTGGTGGCTTGAGCAAACAAGTAGTTGTTGTCCAAGAGCGGCCATGAGCCCTCTATTCGGCAGGTATGGAACTCATCCCCGAATGTCCGAACGTGGGGGTCCCCAAACATGGCGCAGTGCTGGTAGTTGGGGATGTGGCCGTGCTTTTGGGCAAAGCTCTTCTCGTAGTCGCAGAGGTCCAGGGAAGCTGTGCCCTGGTGATTGGGGGTCGGGATCTGGGGCCGGGTTGGGGAGGTGGGCCCTTCCTTGGAGCATCGGTTCTGGGTCATGAGGTCCTCAATGCCGTGTACAGCGGAATGGTAGGCCAGATCTCCGCGGCAGGCGTGGGCTGTCCGGCGGGTGCAGCGGGCGTAGGAGCGCAGGGCATTGCAGTAAGCAACGCTCTTGTTGGGGCCACGCAGGTTGAGGGTGGAGGCCACGTAGTCGGAGTTGCAACGCAAAATCTTGCAGCGGGAATAAACTGGGAGAAATACAGAAAGAAAGCCATGACTCGTTTGAGCTTGCTAAAATCTTCTATTTTACAGAAGTCCTAGTAGAGCATTGGAAAAACATGAGCCAATGGTGTGATACGGCAGCTAAAAAAGCCAATGCAATTCTGGGCAGCTTTACCATGCTGACAGAACAAGAGAAAGAATAAACCAACCCTGCATAGTGTTACTCTTCCTATAGAGCAGTGGTTCTCAACCTTCCTAATGCTGCGACCCCTTAATCCAATTCTTCATGTTGTGGTGACCCCCAACAATAAAATTATTGTTGTCGCTACTTCATAACTGTAATTTTACTATAGTTATGAACTGTAATGTAAATATAGGATACGCTGGATGTGTTTTCATTCACTGGACAAAATTTGGCACAAATACCCAATATGCCCAAATTTGAAAGTTGCTAGAGTTGGGGGTGGAGGGTTGATTTCGTCATTTGGGAGTTGTAGTTGCTGGGATTTATAGTTCACCTACAATTAAAGAGCATTCCGAACTCCACCAGTGGTGGAATTGAACCAAACTTGGCACATAGAACTCCAATGACCAACAGAAAATACTGGAAGGGTTTGGTGAGCAGTGGCCTTGATTTTTGGAGTTGTAGTTCACCTACATCCAAAGACCACTGTGGACTCAATGATGGATCTCTAGACCAAACTTGGCATGACTACTCAATATGCCCAAATGTGAATACTAGTGGAGTTTAGGGGGAAATAGACCTTGGCATTTGGAAGTGGTAGTTGCTGAGATTTATAGTTCTCATACAATCAAAGAGCCTTTTGAACCCCACCAATGATAGTATGGCCAAACTTCCCACACAGAACCCCCCATGACTAACAGAAAACACTGAGTTTTCTCATGGTCTTTGGCGACCCCTCTGACACCCCCACGTGACCCCCTCAGGGGTCCCGACCCCCAGGTTGAGAAACAGTGCTATAGAGCAAGACAAAGGGAAAAACAACCATGTTTATAGAACAACAACAAGAAGAAACAACAACAAGAAGAAACAAAAAGAAACCAACCCTGCAGAGCTTTACCATCTCTATAGAACATAATGAGGAAACCAATCGTGAACAGCCGTACCACGTATATAGAGCAAGATAAATAAGAAATCAACCTTGTACAGCCTTACCCAGTGTTTCCCAACCTTTGTTGAGCCGCAGCACACTTTTTACATTGACCAAAACCTGGGGCACACCACCAACCAAAATGACACAAAATGACACTCTAACACAGTCATACATATAGTTAATATGTTTTAAAATGCATTTATACAGTCAGTGTGAAACCTGGGCCTGTTTCGATGAACACAACATAGGTATCCTGGCAGGAATGGCAGAAAGGCACACACGAAGGTCTTGCTCAATTTATAGTTAACACACAATCAAAGAGCATCCTGAACTCTTGCAACAATGGAATGGAACCAAACTTGGCATATTGAACTCTCATTACCAACAGAAAGTACTGAAAGGGTTTTCTTGGGAATTGCCCTTTGAGTTTGGAAGTTGTAGTTCACCTACACCCAAACAGCAAGGAGTCTTTCCAGAGTGCTTAAAAGAGGCGGTGGTAGCTCCATTACTGAAGAAACCGTCACTAGACCCGGCGGTTCCCTCCAACTACCGACCAGTGTCGAACCTTTCGTACCTGGGGAAGGTAGTTGAGAGGGCAGTAACGGAGCAGTTGCAGTCCTTCTTAGATGATGCAACATGGCTAGACCCCTTCCAGTCCGGCTTCCGTTCGGGGCACGGGACGGAGACGGTTCTGGTCTCCATCACAGACCAACTCCGCTGCCAGCTCGACCAAGGTGGGTCTGCGCTGCTCGTGTTATTGGACCTCACGGCAGCGTTTGACACGGTCGACCACAATCTTTTGATCCACCGCCTGGCCATGGCTGGAGTGAGGGGGACAGCCCTTAAATGGCTGACCTCCTTCCTCCACCAGCGGTCTCAGCGTGTGAGGAGGGGCGAGGTGGTCGCCGAGGGCTCCCCACTACTCTGTGGGGTCCCCCCGGGGGCCATTCTCTCCCCTCTGTTATTTAACATCTACATGCAGCCGCTTGCACAGCTGGTGCGGAGTTATGGGCTGGAGTGTTACCAGTACGCTGACGACACCCAGCTCATTCTGAGGATGGAGGGCAGGCCGGGTTCTGTCCCCGATAATTTCCAACACTGCCTCGAAGCCGTTACTGGATGGCTGCGAGCCAGTAGGTTGAGGGTGAATCCGGCGAAGACGGAGATCTTGTGGCTGGGTCGCCCGGGTGATGTTAATGTCCAGCTTCCGAGCCTGGACGGTGCGGTGTTATGCCCATCGCCTTCCGTAAAGAGCCTGGGGGTCCATTTGGACTCCCAGCTGACCATGGAGGCCCAGGTCTCTGCGGTCAGCAAGATCGCTTTTTGTCATCTGCGACAGGCAAGGAGGCTGGCCCCCTATCTCTCCCGGAACGATCTGGCCATGGTGATCCAAGCCACAGTCATCTCAAGGCTGGATTACTGCAATGCGCTGCGTTGGCCTTCCTCTGTCGGTGACCCGGAAGCTCAGGCTAGTGCAGAACACTGCCGCCCGGCTCCTGTCTGGCACGCCAGCTGGCGCCCACATAACACCTGTTTTGCAGGATCTGCACTGGCTGCCAATTGAGCACCGGATCACCTTCAAAGTGTTGGTCCTCACCTTTAAGGCCTTACACGGCCTGGGGCCAGCGTATTTGAGGGACCGTCTCACCCCATATTGCCCTCCGAGATCACTTCGGTCTGAGGACCCCAATCTCCTGGAGATACCTTCAGCTAAACTCGCAAGGCTGACTGCTACCCGCCGGAGGGCGTTCTCTGTCATAGCACCTACGCTGTGGAACGCCCTCCCGGCCGGAACTCGGGCTATGAAGGACTTGCTCCCGCTTAGACGGGCCTGTAAAACATACCTGTTTAAGCAGGCCTTTGGTGAGTAAGTCCTGCCCATGCCCCGCCATCTATTCGCTCTTCTGAGGATGATGTGCTGTTCATTGTGTTAACTGTGTTATTAATTACTGTACTGCTGTTGTCTTTAATTGTTTTTAACTGCTTATTGCCTGTATTTTACTGTGCCCTTCGGCTCCTGTAAGCCGCCGCGAGCCTCAGGGAGTCGGCGGCATAGAAGCCCGAATAATAAATAAATAAATAAATAAAAAGAGCACTGTGGACTCAAACAATGTTATGTTATGTTGTTGTTTGTTTTCTATCCAGAATCACAATGTTGGAAGGAGGCTCACCACTTTAAGGTCCTCAAACAGAACATAGTTACCTGAAATTGTGGATATGGAAAATGGTCTGGCTGGGAAATTGGAACCTTATTAAAGGAGCGCCGCTACGTCACAGTACAAAATGCACAATTAATCATACATAATCATATGCAAAACACACATTCAAAGTACCCAATCCTGCTGGAGAAAATCAAAAGTCTCACATAAGGTAGTTTGGCGTGGTCGCCACAGAGAGCGGAGGAGTTGCGAACCAGGAAGTAGCGAGTTCACGGAGCGCTCCTCTACGGAAAACTAGCGATATTTGATGAAATCACGGAAGTGAGTGCAAAAAACAAAGTGTATCCTCACGATGTTATCCAATGTCAGTTCCAGGATCCGCACAATAACACAGTCAGTTTGTGGACAATTTAAAGAAGCAGCACCATAATCATAGCGACAAGGTAGAAAGCTGGCATGGCCAAACTTGGACCTTCCAGGTGTTTTGGACTCCAACTCCCACCATTCCTAGCAGCCTCAAGCCCTTTCCTGCTTAAGTGGCTGAGGGGGGAGAAAGGAAAGGGGCTTGAGGCTGTTAGGAATGGTGGGAGTTGGAGTCCAAAGCACCCAGAGGGCCGAAGTTTTCCCATGCCTGTTTGAGGGACCTTAAAGTGGTGAGCCTCCTTCCAACATTGTGATTCTGGATAGAAAACAAACAACAGAACATAACATTGTTCGAGTACACAGTGCTCTCTGGGTGTAGGTGAACTACAACTTCCAAACTTAAGGTCAATTCCCAAGAAAAACCTTTCAGTACTTTCTGTTGGTAATGAGAGTTCAATATGCCAAGTTTGGTTCAATTCCATTGTTGCAAGAGTTCAGGATGCTCTTTGATTGTGGGTTAACTATAAATCCCAGAAACCGTAGCTCCCAAATGTCAAGGTCTATTTTCCCCAAACTCCATCTGTGTTCACATTTGGGCATATTGAGTATTCATGCCAAGTTTGGTCCTGATCCAACATTGTTTGAGTCCAGAGTGCTCTCTGGATATAGGTGAACTACAACTCCAAAACCCAAGGTCAATGCCCACCAAATTCTTATAGTGTTTTCTCTTGGTTATGGGAGTTCTGTGTGGGAAGTTTGTGTCTTTCTGTCATTCCTGCCAGGATATCTTATGTGGTGTTCATTGAAACAGGCCCAGGTTTCACACTGAGTGTATAAATACATTCAAAAACATATTAACTCTATGTATTACTGTGTTAGAGTGTCATTTTGTGTCATTTTGGTTGGTGGTGTGCCCCAGGATTTGGTAAATGTAAAAAATGTGCCGCGGCTCAAAAAAGGTTGAAAAACACTATTCTATAGAGCAGGGGTGCTCAGAATGGTGGTCGGGGACACCAGGATGATCTTCGGGCCTCATCCTGGTGATCTTCAGGCCCCTGACCAGGTTTTTGGCTGTTGGTCCTCTTCACGCGCCCCTGCACGCTGCAAAGAAGTCCTCCTGCTCTCCGCTTCCGCGCCGCCTCCAAAAGCTCCAGAGTCCAAGAGGCAGGATGGGCCCCCTCTCTTTTGGATTCCTCCTCCTCCCTCCGTCCTTCTCCAGCCACTCAGAGTCGTAGGAGACCAAAGGGGGCGGGCCTGGATGATGCAATGCATGGCTGGCCCCAAAAATATATGTTGGGGAATATGGAAATGTGGGAGACATGGGGTGGTTGGATGTATTTTTGCATGCCCCTTTGTTTACCTTGCTGAGTATTAAATGGCCTTGCAGTTCAAAAGCGTCTCTTCTTACTTTCTGGATGATAATATGTGTGGTGATATGGCAGTGTGGGAGAAATGGGGTGGTTGTATGTATTTTTGCATGCCCCTTTGTTTACCTTGCTGAGTATTAAATGGCCTTGCAGTTCAAAAGCCTCTCTTCTTACTTTCTGGCTGATAATATGTGTGGTGATATGGCAGTGTGGGAGAAATGGGGTGGTTGTATGTATTTTTGCATGCCCCTTTGTTTACCTTGCTGAGTATTAAATGGCCTTGCAGTTCAACAGCGTCTCTTCTTACTTTGTGGCTGATAATATGTGTGGTGGATATTTTTGCAGTGTGGGAGTAAATGGGGTGGTTGGATGTATTTTTGCATGCCCCTTTGTTTACCTTGCTGAGTATTAAATGGCCTTGCAGTTCAAAAGCCTCTCTTCTTACTTTCTGGCTGATAATATGTGTGGTGATATGGCAGTGTGGGAGAAATGGGGTGGTTGGATGTATTTTTGCATGCCCCCTTTGTTTACCTTGCTGAGTATTAAATGGCCTTGCAGTTCAACAGCCTCTCTTCTTACTTTCTGGCTGACAATATGTGTGGTGATATGGCAGTGTGGGAGAAATGGGGTGGTTGGATGTATTTTTGCATGCCCCTTTGTTTACCTTGCTGAGTATTAAATGGCCTTGCAGTTCAACAGCCTCTCTTCTTACTTTCTGGCTGATAATATGTGTGGTGATATGGCAGTGTGGAGAAATGGGGTGGTTGGATGTATTTTTGCATGCCCCTTTGTTTACCTTGCTGAGTATTAAATGGCCTTGCAGTTCAACAGCCTCTCTTCTTACTTTCTGGCTGATAATATGTGTGGTGATATGGCAGTGTGGGAGAAATGGGGTGGTTGGATGTATTTTTATGCTCTGTTTTATATTGTTGTTATTAAATTGAAATGTTGATGTTTTATAACTTCATTTTATGTAAACTGCCCCGAGCCTGCTGGAAGGAGTGGTACATAAAAATGAATAATAAATAAATATAAATAAATAAATAAGAAAATAGTTCTACGTTTTCCATTTCTGGGTAGGTGATCTTTGGGACTTGGTTTTTTAATCAGTAGCTCCCATGCTGAAAAAGTGTGAGCACCCCTGCTATAGAGTAAGATAAAGAAGGAACCCAATCCGGCACAGCTTTACCACCTTCTATAGAGCAAGATATAGAAAACAACTCTACGCAGCCTTACCTATCTCCTATAGAGCAGTGCTGTCCAACTTCTGGTGGGTCCAGGGCCGGATAAGAGGTCACTGATGACCTGCCCCGCCCCCAGGCCCCACCCCAGGCCCAGGCCCCGCCCCAGGCCCCGCCCCAGCCCAGGCCCCGCCCCTCCTAAAGCCGCCGAAAAGGAGGAGTAGGCGGCGCCAAGAGCAGCGTCACTGGCCTGGCGTGATGCGCTGCTCTTGGCACCGCCTACTCCTCCTTTCGGCGCCCCTCCTTCCTGGGCCGGGGAGCGGCCGAAGGGCAGAAGGCGGCGCCAGCCAGGCGCGTCTGAGCCTGGCGTGACGCGCTGCCCCTTGGCACCGCCTTACTCCTCCTTTTCGCCCCCTCCCTTCCTAGGCCGGGGGCCGCGAAAGGGAGGAGTAGGCGGTGCCAAGAGCAGCGCGTCACGCCAGGCCTGTGACGCGCTGCTCTGGCGCCGCCTTCTGCCCCTTTTCGGCGGCCCTGCCCTAGGAAGGAGAGGGCGCCGGCAGAAGGGCAGGCAACGGCAGCGCATCACAGGCCTGGCGTGACGCGCCCCTTGGCCCGCCTACTCCTCCTTTTCCGGCGCCCCCTCCCTTCCTAGGCCGGGGGAGCCGCCGAAAAGGAGGAGTAGGCGGTGCCAAGGGGCAGCGCGTCACGCCAGGCCTGTGACACGCTGCTCTTGGCGCCGCCTTCTGCCCTTTTTCGGCGGCTCCCCCGCCCTAGGTAGGGAGGGCCGAAAAGGAGGAGCTAGCTCTCTTCCTCCTCCCTGCCCGCCTCCCCCTCCCCCCCGGCCACCATTTTTTAAAAAAAAAATCGATTTTTTTAAAATTTAAAAATGGCGGCTGAGGGCATAGGTGGGGCCGTGTCCAACAGGCTACGGGGCCGGATCCGGCCCCGGGGCCGCCAGTTGGACAGCCCTGCTATAGAGTAAGACAAAGAAGGAACCAAATCCTGAGCAGATGTACCACCTCACTAGAACAAGATAAAGAAAAAACCCCAAGCCCACGCAACCTTACCATGTCTACAGAGCAAGAGGAGGAATAGTGTCTTAATGATGATTCCAGCATTCATGGAGAGGCATGACCTCGAAGCGCATGTGGCTTTCCCCATTCCAATCCATTCAGAGCTTCTAAATGTCGCTCGCTCCAATTTCCCCTCTCCTTCCTTTTTGGTTTTTCACTCTGGAAGAGAAGATGTGAAAAAGGTGTTCTGAGGCAACAGGCGGAATATTATTATATCCAAGAAACTATTATTATTCCTTTATATATATATATATATAATTTTTTATTAGTTTTTTAAACATATAAAATGAAACAACCATACAACGAACATAACAAAACAAAACAAAGTGCACTGTGAAAGTGTCTCCTCCACCCTCACAACCAGCCACACCCCTCCACCCTTTTGAGGGTTTCATCACTCTTCTTCTTCTCCTCCTTCAAGCATTTTGGACAGCTTACATTACACGTTAAACAGTAGATCAACTTTTTGCTCATATCTTGATCTCGGGTTCTCCCAACTATATATTTCCTTACCCGGTCCCATCGCCCCAACAGCTTCTGCAATTTATTCTCATCCAACTCATTAACCCTAATCTCCATAATTTCAAATTGGATGTGTTCTACCAGATATCGCAGCCAATTCTTGATTGTCCATTTGGAAGAATCTTTCCAGCCTAGGACTATAACAGACTGTGCGCTATCAATCATGGCTTCCTTAATTCCCCCATATTCGCCCAGGTCACTCCTTTTCACCAGTATCGCGATCTCCTTCGTAATTACCCAATTTATATTCAATGCCCTATTGATCTCCCCTTGTACCTCTTTCCAGAATTTCTGGACTACTACACATTCCCAAATCAGGTGCATATATACCCCTTTCACTTGGCACCCGTGCCAACATCGGCTGCTCACATTCTGAAAGAAGTGTGCCAGTTGGGCCGGCGTCCGATACCACCTATGCAGGAGTTTCCTTCTCATTTCCCTCACTCTTGTATTTTTCATTTTTGCAATATTTCCCATTATCCTTTCCATCTCTAATTCTGATACTTGTATTTCCCTCTCCCACATTTTGGTTAATTCTTGTACAGGGCTTTCCCCTGACGCTGCTAACAACTTATATATCTTTCCCACCTGAGCCCTTTTCCCTTCCTTCCTTTCCCTGACCAACTTCTCAAAGGCGGTGTCCTCTCTTTGCATTGCCTCTCTAACCTCCTCTGCATAAAAATTCACATACTGCCCAGATTTGCAGCCACCACCTTTGTCCCAGCCAATTCCTAATCTGTCCCTCCCCTAGTTCTGCCCCTTCATCCACTAATTGCTCCAATCTTGTGACCCCCCTCCCTCTCAATTCCCTTATTACTCTACTTATATTTTCCTCCCTTTTAGGGTTCATTACCTCTAACGAGGCTACCTTCGAGACTCCCGGTGCCATCCTCCCACTTGCCACTTTCTCCACACCTCCAACGTGGCTCTCATAGGTCCTGTCAATTTATCCACTTCACCTTTTCCCCATCTCCTGAATATCAGTTCCTCAGGTCAACTGCATTCACTTCTTTCTCAATTTCACCCATTTTTTCCTCCGCCTGTAGCTCTATCAGCCTTCCCATCTGAAACGCATCTCTATATAGCTCTAAGCTTGGGATTCCCCATCCTCCTTCCTTCTCACTCGCTATCAACCATTTCTTCCTTATCCGTGGTTTCTTATCTCCTTCCACCCAATGGTTCACTTTTCTATCCCACTTTTATCTTAACTCCTGAAAGGATTCCTGGCAGAGCCTGGGCTAAATACAAGAATTTTGGCAATATCATCATTTTAACCACTCTAATTTTGCCATTCTCCTCAGACATTTGTGTTCATTATTCCTATTATTCCTATTTCTTTTTATCGTAAGCTTGAGTGCATGCCCAGAAAACTCAGCAACATTTGCACCATGACTCTAATCATGATTTATTTTTAATTTTTTTTTGCTTTGGCTTTGAAAACGAGTGCACAGCTTTCCAGCACAAGCTCTGGGATAGTCCTATTTTGGGGAGGCCTTCCCGTAGATTCAGATTGTTGCTTCCTAACAGACAATGGTCGCTAGCCACCAATTTGCCATTCAAGCGGCATACTGCAAGTTGCTTCTGGCGTGAGAGAATTGGCTGTCTATTGGCTGTAACACATCCGGATGAACGGATGTGTTACCATCCTGCTGGGAGGCTTCTCTCATGTGCCTACAAGCTAGAGCTGACAGACGGGAGCTCGCCCCATCTCGCAGACTCGTACCAGCAACCTTTAGGTCAGCTACCCAACCTACAGGTCAGCAGCCCAGCCGGCACAAGGGTTTAACCCATTATTTATTTATTAATTTATTATTTCAATGTAACATTTGTCGACCACACCAAAGCCTTCGACACTGTGAGCAGAAAAGGTCTGTGGCAGATCCTGGAACGACTAGGATGTCCCCCCAAATTCCTCAAAATGATTATCCTGTTACATGAGGGCCAGCGCGGTCAAGTCAGATGCGGCGATGCTCTCTCGGAGCCCTTTCTCATAACTAATGGAGTGAAACAAGGTTGTGTTCTTGCACCAACCCTATTTACAATCGTCTTCAGCATGATGCTCCAAAGGGCTACGGCAGACCTCGAAGAAGAAGACCGCATATATATACGCTATTGTACTGATGGCAGCTTGTTCAACTTAAGCCGTCTGAGGGCTCGCACTAAGACTCTGAACTGTCTAGTCCGTGAGCTGCTTTTTGCCGACGATGCTGCCCTTGTCGCCCATTCAGAAGCAGCCCTGCAGCGCCTCACACCCTGCTTTGCAGCAGCTGCAGAGCTGTTTGGGCTGGAAGTCAGCTTGAAGAAAAGGGAAGTCCTCTACCAGCCCGCACCACAGGAAGAACACCACCATCCCCGTGTCAGCATAGGCACATCTGTGCTTAAGTCCGTTCATCAGTTCACCTACCTGGGAAGCATCATCTCTTCAGGTGCCAAGATTGATAAAGAGATAGATCACAGATAGCAAAGGCATAGAGTGCATTTGGAAGGCTTCACAAAAGAGTCTGGAGCAACAAGCACCTGAGGCAAAGCACCAAAATCAGTGTGTACAGAGCGACCGTACTGTCTATTCTCCTCTATGGGTCTGAAACATGGGTCACCTATCGCCAACACCTACGACTCCTCGAACGCTTTCATCAGCGCTGTCTTCGCACAATCCTAAATGTACACAGGACGGAATATGTGACGAATGTTGCTGTCCTTGAGCAAACAGGGATCACCAGCGTTGAGGCCATGCTATTGAGAACACAGCTGCGCTGGGCAGGGCACGTCTCTAGGATGGAGGACCACCGCCTCCCAAAGATACGACTCTATGGTGAACTCGCCACGGGTCAGCGCAAGAGAGGCGCCCCCAAAAAGAGATATAAGGACTCCCTGAAACAACATCTCAGGCTCGGCCAGATTGAACACCAACAATGGTCCACCCTGGCCTCACATCGAGGCATGGAGACGCACTATCCACAATGCTGCGGCCTCTTTCGAGAAGACACGCGAATGGGTCTCGAAGAGAAACGACAACGCAGAAAGAACCGCAACTTGGAAACAACATCACCCAAGGAGACTTTCTGCTGTGCTTTCTGCAACCGGACTTGCCTATCTCAGATTGGCCTTTTTAGTCATCAACGCGCTTGGAGAAAGCGTGGGATGAGTCCTTCCTAAGAATCTTCGTTCGTGAAGTAATGCCGAGAGAGAGAGAGAGATATTGCAGGGTTGTACCATTCTTTCTTTCTTTTTTTAATTTTAAAAAGCTTTATTGAAGGAAATTCACATAACACATATAAAAACCACATGCACGTGGGCAAAATTAACCCACGTCATGTGTAACAAACAAGTAAGGATAGGTAGGGGAGGGGAGAGGGCATTGGGATAAGAGTGGGGGGGAGGGGTGTAAGGGGTAACATTAGGACATCAGACACAGTGCAAGATAAAAGAAACAGAACATGTTGACTTCTCGTCTCACATCGGAGGAACAGTTTTACAAGTCCATTTGCCTGGGGTTTCCCTATAACTTAAATCCTTTTTTTTTTTAACTTAAATCCTTTCAAATTAATCTTTTTCGTTTCCTTAATAAACCTTATGAAGGGTTGCCATGTAAGTTCAAAAATTTTTGGCGGGTCTCCACGGAGTGCATAAGTTAATTTGTCCATTTCCGCTATCTCGATAACTTTTAGTAGCCATTCGTCTTCACTTGGGAGGTCGGGGAGTTTCCAGTGTTTAGCTAACATAATTCTCGCCGCTGTTGTGAGGTAAATCAAAAGCTTTTCCAAGTTTTTATTTTTTCCAGACCCTGTGATATTTAAAAGAAAAAACTCTGGTTTCTTTTCAAAGTTAAGTTGGGTCATATCTTGAATATTCTTATAAATCATATTCCAAAAATTCTTGACCCTCTTACAGGTCCACATTAAATGAAAAAGGTACCACGCTCTGTCTTACACTTCCAACATGCGTCTTGATTGTTTTTATTTATTTTTGCAAGTTGGCTGGGAGTTATATACCACCTATATTGTTTTGTAAATATTTTCTTTTAAGCTATATGCATAAGTATATTTTAGCTTCTTTTTCCACATAAGTTCCCATTCTTCCATTGGGATAGGGTACCCCCAAGTTCGCTTCCCATTTTTGCATATGGCATATGAGCGTGCTGTCAAGGCAGCCAAAAATGTGTACTTTTCTGCCTTGATAGCGTCTGCTAGCTCACGCCCGGCTCAACTGTTTAAGGTAATTCGGTCTTTGGCAGCGGTCCCTACTGTCCCAAAAAGCAGTGATCAGACCCTACCGCCGGTGCTTTCCAGAGCTATTTTACAGACAAGATTCTGAATCTTCGCCGGGACCTTCCTGCCACAGTTGATACAGTAAGAGAACTTGAGACCCCATGGCCCTCCGCCGGGCCCACCCTCGACCGGTTTCGGCCACTGGACGCAGATGCTGTTGATAAGATTGTGGCTGCAACCAGGCTACCACCTGCTCCCTCGACCCGTGCCCCTCCTGGCGGGTTAGATCGGGCCTGGAGGGGGTACGTGGGCCTCTGTTGAACAGCGTAAACAGCTCCCTGGAGCAAGGTCTTCCCAGAGTGCTTTAAAGAGGCGGTGGTAGCTCCATTACTGAAGAAACCGTCACTAGATCCTGCGGTTCCCTCAACTACCGACCAGTGTCGAACCTCTCGTACCTGGGCAAGGTAATTGAGAGGGCAGCAATGGAGCAGTTGCAGTCCTTCTTAGATGATGCAACATGGCTAGACCCCTTCCAGTCGGCTTCCGTTCGGGGCACGGGACGGAGACGGTCCTGGTCTCCATCACAGACCAACTCCGCTGCCAGCTCGACCAAGGCGGGTCTGCGCTGCTCGTGTTATTGGACCTCACGGCAGCGTTTGACACGGACGACCACAATCTTTTGATCCACCGCCTGGCCATGGCTGGAGTGAGGGGGACAGCTCTTAAATGGCTGACCTCCTTCCTCCACCAGCGGTCCCAGCGTGTGAGGAGGGGCGAGGTGGTCTCCATAATTTCCAACACTGCCTCAAGGCCGTTACTGGATGGCTGCGAGCCAGTAGGTTGAGGTGAATCCGCGAAGACGGAGATCTTGTGGTCGGGCCGCCCGGGTGGTGTAGGTGTCCAGCTTCCGACCCTGGACGGTGTGGCGCTATGCCCATCGCTTTCCGTTAAGAGCCTGGGGGTCCATCTGGACTCCCAGCTGACCATGGAGGCCCAGGTCTCCGCGGTCAGCAAGGTTGCTTTTTTTCATCTGCGACAGGCTCGGAGGCTGGCCCCTATATCTCCCGAATGACCTGGCCACGGTGATCAAGCTACGGTCATCTCAAGGCTGGATTACTGTAACGCGCTTTACGTTGGCCTTCCTTTGTCGGCGACCGGAAGCTCAAGCTGGTGCAGAACACTGCCGCCCGGCTCCTGTCTGGAACCCCAGCAGGTCGCCACATTACACCTGTTTTGCAGGATCTGCACTGGCTCCCAATCGAGCACCGGATCTCCTTCAAGGTGTTGGTTCTTACCTTTAAGGCCTTGCACGGCCTGGGGCCAGCGTACTTGAGGGACCGACTCACCCCATACTGTCCCCTGAGATCACTACGCTCCGAGGATGCTAATTTGTTAGAGATACCTTCGGCGAAATCGGCTAAACTGACATCTACTCGCCGGAGGGCGTTCTCCGTTATAGCTCCTATGCTGTGGAACGCCCTCCCGGCTGGAACGCGGGCTATAAAGGACCTGCTCCCGTTTAGACGCGCCTGCAAAACTGATTTGTTTAAGCAGGCCTTCGGTGAGTAGGTCCTGCCCATGTTCCGCTTTAGCCGCTGTCCTGGGGTGTCACGCTATCTAATTTCTGAACTGTACCTGGGGGTTTTGTATTTTGCTGTTTTAACTGTTTAATTGTCTTAGAGGTTTTATCGCATTGCTTGTGTGTAGTTGTACCTTCGGTTCCTGTGAGCCGCCGCGAGCCTCAGGGAGTCGGCGGCATAGAAGCCCGAACAAATAAATAAATAAATAAATAAATAAATAAATAAATAAATAAATAAATAAATAAATTCTTTAATGGGTTTTTCCTGGGATTCTCGTTCTAAAATAAAATTATATAGTGAGCTTACTGGGTTTTTTTTTCTGAATAAAGCCAAATTTTTTCCACCTTTGGGGGTATCCATTCCCAGCCAGCCTGTTTATCTATCAAAAACCTTTTTTTCAACTGGGTGTACTGAAACCAGCTTAATTTTTGTACCATTCTTTCTTACCTGCTGGTGGCAAACGTCTTTTGGGGTTTCCTATAAGGGACCCATATAGTTCGGAACTCCAGTAAACGGGAATTTTCAGGCCGATAATCAAGTAAGAGAGGATCGGTTCTGGTCCGAACAACCAGAACCAAAAAGTAACTTTGCACTGGAGTCAGAAAGCCGCCACTCTCTTGTCTTTTCAGGATGACAACTAGTCTAAACCTTCTCCTTTTTGAGAAGAGATTAATACTCTGGTTTGAGGATGACTCAACTGGGACTCCAAGGCCAAGAAGACAATGGCCAAGCCTCATTGGGAAACACTGGTCCCGCTCGCCTTTCCCCATACCTTTTATCTTCTTGATAGGATTGGCCAGCCCCATGCTTTGGGGCAAGAGATATCATGGGGCAGTGGTTCTCAACCTTCCTAATGCTGCGACCCCTTAATACAGGTCCTCATGTTGTGGTGACCCCCAACCATAACATTATTATCGTTGCTACTTCATAACTCTAATTTTGCTACTGATCTGAATCGTCATGTAAATATCTGATACGCAGGATCAGGGCCGTAGCCAGGATTTTGATTCGGGGCTGAGTTTGGTTCGGGCGGGGCTGAGACTGGGTGGAAGAGGGTCTACCCTAGCAAACCTTTTGTATTGTTGTCCCAATAACCCCACATTAATGTGGGATACAGGGCCGTAGCCAGGATTTTTGATTCGGGGGAGGGCTGAGTTTGGTTCGGGCGGGGGGCTGAGACTGGTGGAAGGGGGCCTACCCGAGCAACCCTTTTGTATTGTTGTCCCAATAACCCCATTAATGTGGGATACAGGGCCGTAGCCAGGATTTTGATTCGGGGGGGAGGGCTGAGTTTGGTTCGGGGCGGGGGGGGGCTGAGACTGGGTGGAAGTGGGTCTACCCTAGCAAACCTTTTGTATTGTTATCCCAATACCCCCATTAATGTATAATGAGATACAGGGCCGTAGCCAGGATTTTGATTCGGGAGGGGCTGAGTTTGGTTCGGGGGGGGGGCTGAGACTGGGTGGAAGAGGGTCTACCCTAGCAAACCTTTTGTATTGTTATCCCAATAACCCCATTAATGTGGGATATAATGACAGGGCCGTAGCCAGGATTTTTGATTCGGGGGGAGGCTGAGTTTGGTTGGGGCGGGGGGCTGAGACTGGGTGGAAGGGGGTCTACCCTAGCAAACCTTTTTGTATTGTTGTCCCAATAACCCCATTAATGTGGGATACAGGGCCAGGCCAGGATTTTGATTCGGGGAGGGCTGAGTTTGGTTCGGGCGGGGGGCTGAGACTGGGTGGAAGAGGGTCTACCCTAGCAAACCTTTTGTATTGTTATCCCAATAACCCCATTAATGTGGGATACAGGGCCGTAGCCAGGATTTTGATTCGGGGGGGGGTGAGTTTGGTTCGGGCGGGGCTGAGACTGGGTGGAAGGGGTCTACCCTAGCAAACCTTTTGTATTGTTGTCCCAATAACCCCATTAATGTGGGATACAGGGCCGTAGCCAGGATTTTGATTCGGGAGGGGCTGAGTTTGGTTCGGGGCGGGGGGCTGAGACTGGGTGGAAGAGGGTCTACCCTAGCAAACCTTTTGTATTGTTATCCCAATAACCCCATTAATGTGGGATATAATGAGCAGGTGACAGGGCCGTAGCCAGGATTTTGTTTCGGGGGGGGCTGAGTTTGGTTCGGGGCGGGGGGCTGAGACTGGGTGGAAGAGGGTCTACCCTAGCAAACCTTTTGTATTGTTATCCCAATAACCCCATTAATGTGGGATACAGGGCCGTAGCCAGGATTTTGATTCGGGGGGGGGGCTGAGTTTGGGTGGGGGGGGGGCTGAGACTGGGTGGAAGAGGGTCTACCCTAGCAAACCTTTTGTATTGTTATCCCAATAACCCCATTAATGTGGGATGGTGATCAGGGCCGTAGCCAGGATTTTGATTTGGGGGGGGGGCTGAGTTTGGTTCAGGGGGGGGGGGGCTGAGACTGGGTGGAAGAGGGTCTACCCTAGCAAACCTTTTGTATTGTTATCCCAATAACCCCATTAATGTGGGATACAGGGCCGTAGCCAGGATTTTGATTCGGGGGGGCTGAGTTTGGTTCGGGCGGGGCTGAGACTGGGTGGAAGGGGTCTACCCTAGCAAACCTTTTTGTATTGTTATCCCAATAACCCCATTAATGTGGGATACAGGGCCGTAGCCAGGATTTTGATTCGGGGCTGAGTTTGGTGCGGGGGGGGGGCTGAGACCGGGTGGAAGAGGGTCTACCCTAGCAAACCTTTTGTATTGTTATCCCAATAACCCCATTAATGTGGAATACAGGGCCGTAGCCAGGATTAAGATTCGGGGGGTGAGTTTGGTTCGGGGCCGGGGGGCTGAGACTGGGTTGAAGAGGGTCTACCCTAGCAAACCTTTTGTATTGTTATCCCAATAACCCCATTAATGTGGGATATAATGAGCATGGTGATCAGATCATGATATGAATAAACATAACAGTTTAAATAATGTACCAGTAAGGCCTTTTCAAGGACCACCCTGAAAATTTCGGGGGGCTGAAGCCCCCTTAGCCCCCCCCTGGCTACATGCCTGCGCAGGATGTGTTTTCATTCATCGGACCAAATTTGGCACAAATACCCAATACGCCCAAATCTGAATACTGGTGGGGTTGGGGAGGGGAATGATTTTGTCATTTGGGAGTTATAGTTGCTGGGAGTTATAGTTCACCTACAATCAAAGAGCATTCTGGACACCACTAATGATGGAATTGAATCAAACTTGGCACACAGAACTCCCATGACCAACAGAAAATACTGGAAGGATTTGGTTGGCCATCTCCCCCCAAAAAATAATCTCATATTTGAGTAAAGAAAACGTGGAAAGAAAAGTTTTCAAACACAAGGGAAATGCATTTGAAGTGACTCTGGGTCACTTTTATGGACTTGACCGCGTGGCTGTCCGCCCCAGCTTCTGACCACCTAGCACAGGGGTAGGGAACCTATGGCTCGGGAGCCAGATGTGGCTCTTTTCATGATTGCATCTGGCTCTCCAGAGCAGCCCGGGCCTCGGTTTCCCAGCATGCAGGGGGGAGGAGTGACGCAAATGCGCCACCACTGCCGATTCCACGCCGCCATCACCGCCTCTTCCTCATCCCCCGCTGCTCTCGGGGTCCTGCGCCCTCTTTGCCAAGAATGGCGGAGCCCGGCAGTGACAGTGCTTTGTCCTCGTCCTCTCTTTTTCTTTCATTCTTTTTCCTCTCCCTCTCCCTTCCTTCCTCCCTAGATTTTCCCTCTTCCTTCATTTCTTTCTCCCCTTCACCCTTTCCTTCTTTCCTTCCTTTTCCCACCCTCTCTCCCCTTCCTTCTTTCCTCCATTCCCCCTCTTCCTTCCTTCCTCTTCCTTCCTTTCTTTCTCCCCTTCACCCTTTCCTTTTCCTTCTCTCTCTCCTTTTCCCTCCTCTCCGCTTCGTTCTTTCCTCCATTCTCTTCCTTCCTTCCTTCCTCTTCCTTCCTTCCTTTCTCCCTTTCCTTCTCTCCTTCCTTCTTTCCTCCATTCCCCCTCTTCCTTCCTTCCTTCCTCTTCCTTCCTTTCTTTCTCCCCTTCACCCTTTCCTTTTCCTTCTCTCTCTCCTTTTCCCTCCTCTCCGCTTCGTTCTTTCCTCCATTCTCTTCCTTCCTTCCTTCCTCTTCCTTCCTTCCTTTCTCCCTTTCCTTCTCTCCTTCCTTCTTTCCTCCATTCCCCCTCTTCCTTCCTTCCTCTTCCTTCCTTTCTTTCTCCCCTTCACCCTTTCCTTTTCCTTCTCTCTCTCCTTTTCCCTCCTCTCCGCTTCGTTCTTTCCTCCATTCTCTTCCTTCCTTCCTTCCTCTTCCTTCCTTCCTTTCTCCCTTTCCTTCTTTCCTTCCTTCTTTCCTCCATTCCCCCTCTTCCTTCCTTCCTCTTCCTTCCTTTCTTTCTCCCCTTCACCCTTTCCTTTTCCTTCTCTCTCTCCTTTTCCCTCCTCTCCGCTTCGTTCTTTCCTCCATTCTCTTCCTTCCTTCCTTCCTTCCTCTTCCTTCCTTTCTCCCTTTCCTTCTCTCCTTCCTTCTTTCCTCCATTCCCCCTCTTCCTTCCTTCCTCTTCTATTTCCCCCTTTCTTTCTCCCCTTCCTTCCTTTCCTTTTCCTTCTCTCCCTCCTTTTCCCTCCTCTCTTCTTCTTTCCTCCATTCTCTTCCTTCCTTCCTTCCTCTTCCTTCCTTCCTTTCTCCCTTTCCTTCTCTCCTTCCTTCTTTCCTCATTTCCCCCTCTTCCTTCCTTCCTCTTCCTTCCTTTCTTTCTCCCCTTCACCCTTTCATAGTTTCCTTCTCTTCCTTTTCCCTCTCCGCCTCCTTCTTTCCTCCATTCTCTTCCTTCCTTCCTTCCCCCTTCCTTCCTTCCTTCCTTTCTCCCTTTCCTTCTCTCCTTCCTTTTTTCCTCCATTCTCCCTCCCTCCCTCTTTCTTCCTTCCTCTTCTATTCTTCCCCCCCCAAGTCTTCCTTTCCTTCTCCTTCCTTCCTTTTCACTTCCCTCTTTCTCCCCTTCTTTCTTTTTTCTTTTCACTTCATTATTTTACTTTTTCCTCACTCCCTTTCCTTTCTTTTCCCCACCCTTTCCTTTCCTTTCCTCTCTTCCCATTTCCTTCTTTCTTTTCCCCTCCTTGTCCTTCTCCTGCTTTTCTTTTCTTCCTTTTCCATAGTTTGTTCTTCCTTCCTTTCTTCCTCTCCCCTCCCTCCTTTATTTCCTCTGTCTGTCTTCCTTCCTTCCTTCCTTCCTTCCTTCTTCTCTTCCTTCCCAGAGTCCTGAGCGTGCCTTTTGCAGAGCCAGGTCTTAAGTGTCCCCTCATTCTGCTGGGGGAATCCTTTCCTCATAGTATATACATAAATACTCACATTTAGTTGAATTAAGTCTTAAAATGTATTTTATATATTATATGTCTCTCACTGAAATTAATTTCCAAATATTTTGTTTGTATGGCTCTCTGAGTCAAAAAGGTTCCCGACCCCTGACCTAGCAGTTTGAAAACATGCCGATGTGAGTAGATCAATAGATACCGCTCCAGTGGGAAGGTAAGGACGCTCTATGCAGGCATGCTGGCCACATGACCTTGGAAGCGTCTACGGACAAAGCGGGCTCTTCAGCTTAGAAATGGAGATGAGCATCACCTCCCAGAGTCGGACACAACTAGACTTAATGTCAAGAGGAAACTTTACCATATATATATATATATATATATATATATATATATATATATATATATATGAACATAAGAACATAAGAACATAAGAAGAGCCATGCTGAATCGGGCCTCAGCCCATCTAGTCCAGCATTCTGTGTCACACAGTGGCCCACCAGTTGTACACGGGGATCTCTAGCAGAAAGGAGGGCAAAACCCTGACCTGCTCCCGACCCCCCACAACCAGTACCCGGGGAAAATCCTGCCTGCCTCCATCAACACAGAGGTGGCACTTGGATGTCCATTTCAGTAACTACTGATTCCCTTGGTATCCATGAATCTGTCTAATCCTGCCTTGAAGCTGTCCAGGCTGACAGCTGTCAGAAAGCTTTGACCCCATCAATTTGTAGGTGTAGTTGGGGTTCTTTGCCCCAATGTGCATGACTTTACACTTGTTTAGGTTAAAATGCATTTGCCACTTTGTTGCCCATTCACTCAATTTCGAGAGATCTTTCTGGAGCTCTTTACAATCAGTTTCATTTTTAACTACCCTGAACAATTTAGTGTCGTCTGCAAACTTTGCTACCTCACAATTCACTCCTACATCCAGGTCATTAATGAATAAATTAAAAAGTAACGGACCCAAAACTGAACCTTGGGTACGCCACTTCTCACCTCTTTCCACCCAGAGAAGTGTCCGTTTATTACCACCCTTTGTTTCCTACAGTTTAGCCAGGTTCCAATCCAGGTCAAGACGTGTCCTCTGAGTCCATGGCTGAAGAGCTTATTTAGGAGCCTTTGGTGGGGACTTTGTCAAAAGCCTTTTGAAAGTCAAGGTAAACAATATCGACTGGGTCCCCTTTATCTATGTGTTTATTTACACCCTCAAAGAATTCTAACAAGTTAGTAAGACATGATTTGCCTTTGCAGAAACCATGTTGATTTTCCTTCAGCAATGCCTGTTCTTCTATGTGCCTAGTAATTTTTCTTTAACAATGGTTTCCATCACTTTGACTGGAACTGAGGTTAGACTAACTGGCCTATAATTTCCTGGATCACCCCTGGATCCTTTCTCGAAGATCGGGGTTACATTTGCCTCCCTCCAGTCCTCGGGTACGGTGCCTGATCTTAGAGAAAGGTTATATATTTTGGCTAGAATTTCAGCAATTTCACACTTGAGTTCCTTAAGAACTCTGGGGTGGATGCCATCTGGCCCTGGTGATTTGTTGACATTTAGTTTGGTAAGGCATGTGAGAACATCTTCCTTGTTTATCTCCATCTGGTTTAATTCATTTAATTCCCTCCCTGAAAAAACTGACTCAGCTGCAGGCATATGTTGTCTGTCCTCCTGTGTGAAAACGGAGGCAAAGAAGTCGTTTAGCCGCTCAGCAATCTCCTTGTCTTCGCTGATTTTCCCTTTCTGACCATTGTCGTCGAGTGGCCCAACTGCTTTTCTAGTTGGGTTTCTACTTCTGATGTACTTAAAGAAGTTTTTGCTATTTTTTTAAATATTCTTAGCTATACACACACACACACACACACACACTGTATATATATCTACAAACACATGTACACACACATGGACGCACGCATGCACGTACGCACAAATATACGTATATATGGCTAGGCTTACCTCTTTGAAGTGCACTCGATGTCTCCTTTTGTGGGTGTCTGCCAGCTTTGGTATCCACTTCCCAAGCGACTGCACCGTCTCTTCTGGATCCAAGAAGGAGGGAAGGAAGGGAAAGAAGAAAAGGATAGAGAGAGAAAAAGAGAAGGACCTGTTCGCTAGGATCCTCCAACAGCTGAGGCCTGTTTGCAACCCGATCTGTCCCCCAAAAGGAAAGGGTCCCGGGCGGGAGGGCTTTTTTAAAAATAGGCCGTAGTATATTTTGGATCCCGAAAGTCGTATTTCGGGGCGGGTGGAATGGCACATCCCAGAGGTGGCTTGGATTTTATTTTAGCAGCTGGCATCTGGCACCAGACACACATACATGCATCCACTTTCCTCCCTTCCTAGGGTTGGGAGGGTGCATCTACAGCAGTGTTTCTCAACATGGGAGTCGGGATCCACGAGGGGGTGTCAGAGGGGGTGCCGAAGACCATAAAAAAAACACAGTATTTTTTTCTTGGTCATGGGGGTTCTGTGTTTGAGTCCACAGTGCTCTCTGGAAGTAGGTGAACTACAACTCCCAAACTCAAGGTCAATGCCCATTATGTCATTCTCATATTTTCTATTGGTCACGGGAGTTCTGTGTATCAAGTTTGGCCCAATTCTATTGTTGATGGGGTTCACAATGCTCTTTGATTGTAGGTGAACTATAAATCCCAGCAACTACAACTCTCAAATGTCAAGGTCCATTTCCCCCAAACTCCACCAGTGTTCACATTTGGGCATATTGAGTATTCAAGCAAAGTTTGGTCCAGATCCATAATTGTTTGAGTCCACAGTGCTCTCTGGAAGTAGGTGAACTACAACTCCCAAACTCAAGGTCAATGCCCATTATGTCATTCTCATATTTTCTATTGGTCACGGGAGTTCTGTGTATCAAGTTTGGCCCGATTCTATTATTGATGGGGTTCAGAATGCTCTTTGATTGCAGGTGAACTATAAATCCCAGAAACTACAACTTTCAAATGTCAAGGTGTATTTTCCCCAAACTCCACCAGTGTTCACATTTGGGTATATTGAGTATTCAAGCCAAGTCTGGTCCAGATGCATAATTGTTTGAGTCCACAATGCTCTCTGGAAGTAGGTGAACTACAACTCCAAACTCAAGGTCAATGCCCATTATGTCCTTCTCGTATTTTCTGTTGGTCACGTGAGTTCTGTGTGTCAAGTTTGGCCCGATTCTATTATTGATGGGGTTCAGAATGCTCTTTGATTGTAGGTGAACTACAAATCCCAGCAACTACAACTCTCAAATGTCAAGGTCAATTTCCCCCAAAACTCCACCAGTGTTCACATTTGGGTATATTGAGTATTCAAGCCAAGTCTGGTCCAGATGCATAATTGTTTGAGTCCACAATGCTCTCTGGAAGTAGGTCAACTACAACTCCCAAACTCAAGATCAATGCCCATTATGTCCTTCTCGTATTTTCACAGGAGTTCTGTATGTCAAGTTTGGCCCAATTCTGTTGTTGATGGGGGTTCAGAATGCTCTCTGATTGTAGGTGAACTATAAATCCCAGCAACTACAACTCCCAAAAGACAAAAGCAATCCTCCTCAACCTTACCAGTATTCAAATTTGGGGGTATCAGGTATTTGTGCCCAATTTGGTCCAGTGAATGAAAATACATCCTGCATATCGGATGTTTACATTATGAGTCATAACAGGAGTAAAATGACAGTTGTGAAGTAGCAACGAAAATAATCGTATGGTTGGGGGTTACCACTACATGAGGAACCGGGTTAAGGGGTCGCGACATTTGTATGGTAGAAAAAGACGGATCTTCACTATAGAATTAAAGCGGTTTGGTCCCATTTTTAACTGCCGTGGCTCTGGAAGTCCTGGAAAGTATAGGTTTGCAAGCTCTTTTCCCTTCTGTGATGTGATGCAGCGGCAAAAAAAAAAAAGCCAATGGGATTTTGGCCTCTATAGTGTCTAGATCCAGGGAAGTCATGCTCCCCAAGTTCTAGTCTGCCTTGGTTAGACCACACATGGAAGACTGTGTCCAATTCTGGGCACCACAATTGAAGAGAGATATTGACAAGCTGGAATGTGTCCAGAGGAGGGCGACTCAAATGAACAAGGGTCTGGAGAACAAGCCCTATGAGGAGGGGCTTAAAGAGTTGTAGTTGCTGGGATTTATAGTTCACCTACAATCAAAGAGCATTCTGAACCCCATCAACAATAGAATTGGGCCAAACTTGATACACAGAACTCCCGTGACCAATAGAAAATATGAGAATGACATAATGGGCATTGACCTTGAGTTTGGGAGTTGTAGTTCACCTACTTCCAGAGAGCACTGTGGACTCAAACAATTATGTATCTGGACCAGACTTGGCTTGAATACTCAATATACCCAAATGTGAACACTGGTGGAGTTTGGGGAAAACACACCTTGACATTTGAAAGTTGTAGTTTCTGGGATTTATAGTTCATCTGCAATCAAAGAGCATTCTGAACCCCATCAATAATAGAATCGGGCCAAACTTGACACACAGAACTCACGTGACCAACAGAAAATACGAGAAGGACATAATGGGCATTGACCTTGAGTTTTGGAGTTGTAGTTCACCTACTTCCAGAGAGCACTGTGGACTCAAACAATTATGGATCTGGACCATCTGAAGATGAGAAGGCTGAGAGGAGACATGATAGCCATGTATAAATATGTGAAAGGAAGTCACAGGGAGGAGGGAGCAAACTTATTTTCTGCTGCCCTGGAGACCAGGACGCAATGGAACAACGGCTTCAAACTACAAGACAGGAGATTCCATCTGAACATTAGGAAGAACTTCCCGACTGTGAGAGCTGTTCAGCAGTGGAACTCTCTGCCCTTGAGTGTGGTGGAGGCTCCTTCTTTGGAGGCTTTTAAACAGAGGCTGGATGGCCATCTGTTGGGGGTGCTTTGAATGGGATTTTCCTGCTTCTTGGCAGAATGGGGTTGGACTGTGTGGCCCACCAGGTCTCTTCCAATCTACGATTCTGTGATCTATCTATCTATCTCTATGTATATAAAAGTCAGTGTTTGCGGGCGGTGGTGTGGCGGTGCGACGGGAGGAATATGTGCCAGCGTTTCGATTGGCTGCAACTGTGGGATTATTTGCATAAAGGGCTCTGATTGGCCAGCCTCAGAACTCCAACATTCTACAGCCCCAGACAGAGAGGATTGGTTGCCACTGAAATGGTATTTGCATAAAGGACTCTGATTGGCCAACCAGATTCCAACATTCTAAAGTGACTCAGAGGGAAAAGGAAAGGCCTCAGGCAGTCAGCCACTGCGGCCCACAGCAAAGGACCAAACTTGGCAAACAGGGGACCAATGGCCCACTTCACAACCTGCTGTGGTTTAGGGCAGGATGGGCCACGAATGATGGGATTTGCAGTACCTTCACCTCATTCACTTCCCAAACAACACTGTAGCCCCTATACATCACAGACCAGGCCCAAAATTGACAGCAAGGCTTCCTCAGCTTGATTTTCCTGACTAGGCCCCCAACAATGACAGAACAAGACCAAACTTGGCACACAGACCCCCCCAGATGCACCCTACATCCTGGTGCAGTTTGAGGGAGGATGGACCATGGATGATGGGACTTGCAGTACTTTAATTCACTTCCTTAGAGCACTGTGGCCCACACCAATCACGAATCAGGACCAAACTTGGCACACAGAGGCCCAATGGCCCACTTTATAAACCTGCGGTTTACGGCAGGATGGCTCACAAATGATGGGATTTGCAGTACCTTCACCCAATTCATTTCCCACAGAACATTGCAGCCCCTACAAATCAGAGACCAGGCCCAAACTTGGCACACAGAGTACCCATGACCCACTCTACATCCTGGTGCAGTTTTGAGTGGGATGGACCATGGATGATGGGAGTTGAAGTACCTTCACACACTTTTTGAGACCGCTGCGACCCTCATCCAATGACTGATCAAGACCACACTTGGCACACAGAGCCCCCATGACCCACTCTAGATCCTGGTGCAGTTTGGAGAACGGGGGGACCATGGATGATGGGACTTCCAGTGCCTTCCCTCACTTCCAGAGACCACTGCAACCCTCATCTAGAAAATGATCAAGACCAAATGTGACACACAGCCCCCATGACCCACTCTACATCCTGGTGCTGTTTGGAGGGGGATGGGCCATGGCCAATGGGACTCGCAGTACCTTCACTAAGTTCCTGAGACCACTGCAAGCCACATAAACATCTAATAGCAAGCAACCTTGGCACACAATGCCTTTCTCAAATAACCCGGGCACCGCCGGGTCCTCAGCTAGTAGTTAATAATTTTGGAGACGCCATTCCAAAAGATTTAGGCCTGCAATGTCTGACTCCCTGCTTGCTGGACTGCAATTAAAAGTCGCTAATGAGAACTGAACAAAGTAAACTGTGATAAGAACTGTGACAGTGATAAGAGAAATGTTTACATCTGTCAACATTTGCTGACTGGATTAACTCTAAAGGAAATTATCTCTGTTACCTTCCCCCCAGAGCGGCACCTATTGATCTACTCACATTTGCATGTTTTCAAATTGCTAGGTTGGCTCCTTCTTTAGAGGCTTCGAAACAGAGGCTGGACGGCCATCCGTCGGGGGCGCTTTGAATGCAATTTTCCAGCATCTTGGCAGAATGGGGTTGGACTGGATGGCTGTAACAATAAAGTCTTTTAGGAGTAAATCTCCATCAGTCCAGTCCAAGTCACTATAGTCAATAATCCAAAGCTCTATGGAGAGCAGATGGCACAGGTACAGGGATGCAATGAGGATAATCCGAAACTGTAGACCAAAAGGAACCGAAGCCAAAACGATTTAAGGCTCCTGGAAATAAGATTGAAGCAAGCCTGACGGAAGCATATCCAAAACAATCGGGGCCGCTGAATTCCGTTTCGTGGAACGTGTCCCGTTTCGTGGAACTGTGGGTGCCCTAGGACCTATGTGGGGATGTCGACCAGAAAATTAAAACAAAGATTTATCGAACACAGAAGCAAAATAAATAATAGCAGCACTGAAATTCCTTTTTACCAACATTGTATGGATAACAATCATCCCCCTGCGTCTTTAAAAGTAATGGTGTTAGAAAAGCCCTTTGTTCCGCCACACAGAAACCTCTCCCAGGTGCTCCGTAAGCTTGAAGTTTTATGGACAATCAAATTAAATTCAGAATTACCCTTCGGCCTCAATGAGCCGGTCAATTTGCATTCCCTCCTAATTTAGGATAATGTATTTAATGTGTATGCTCTAGGTGATACTTCACCTTAAATGGTCACCGCACCCGATATGTTGCGGACGGCTTCTCCCGTTCTTTGGTATGTTATAGCGATTTCGCTGATATGTTTATACTTTTTGGTTATGTATTGTTCCCACTGTGCTATATATCATGTATGATGTAATCCCCTAGGACCTGAACCTATGTGATGGATATTCAGCCTTTGAAAAAGACCACGAAACGGAATTCAGCGGCCCCGATTGTTTTGGATATGCTTCCGTCAGGCTTGCTTCAATCTTATTTCCAGGAGCCTTAAATCATTTTGGCTTCGGTTCCTTTTGGTCTACAGTTTCGGATTATCCTCATTGCATCCCTGTACCTGTGCCATCGGCTCTCCATAGAGCTTTGGATTATTGACTATAGTGACTTGGACTGGACTGATGGAGATTTACTCCTAAAAGACTTTATTGTTTCAGCCTCACTACGGACACGGTACCAATAGGATGCTTAGAAATAAGAAATATGAATGTCACTGATTGATTTGCTTATGTATAAAATGGAAAAATAATTGCACATATTGTGTTGAACTATTCTTGTTAGTATATCTAACCTGACTCTGCTCCTAGGTTGGACTGGATGGCCCATAAGGTCTCTTCCAACTCTTTACCCGGGAGTGTTCGACCCTTGCTAAACTACAACTCCCACTCTCCCATTGCTTGGAGTGGTGGCAATCGGGGTGTTACCAAAGTGCATTCATTCAACAGCAAAGGGGTTTGTCGCATCTTCTCCCCAGATACAAGCGTGCCGTTCCGTGTTTCTATATGCGATGGAATCTCGCCCCTCTTTCCATCTGCTCCGGTCTTATTTGGAAGGGATCCCTAGAGGTCATCTAGTCCAAGCCCTTTTATGAGAGGACCAGGGAACTCTATAGATGGAAGGGATCCCTAGAGGTCATCTAGTCCAAGCCCTTTTATGAGAGGACCAGGGAACTCTATAGATGGAAGGGATCCCTAGAGGTCATCTAGTCCAAGCCCTTTTATGAGAGGACCAGGGAACTCTATAGATGGAAGGGATCCCTAGAGGTCATCTAGTCCAACCCCTTTTATGAGAGGACCAGGGAACTCTATAGATGGAAGGGATCCCTATAGAGGTAATCTAGTCATAGCCCTTTTATGAGAGGACCAGGGAACTCTATAGATGGAAGGGATTCCAACCCCTTTTAGAGAGTCAGGGAACTCTATAGTCCAAGGTCCCCAAGCCTCTTTTATGAGAGGACCAGGGAACTCTATAGATGGAAGGGACTCCTAGAGGTCATCTAGTCCAACCCCTTTTTATGAGAGGACCAGGGAACTCTATAGATGGAAGGGATTCCTAGAGGTCATCTAGTCCAACCCCTTTTATGAGAGGACCAGGGAACTCTATAGATGGAAGGGATTCCTAGAGGTCATCTAGTCCAACCCCTTTTATGAGAGGACCAGGGAACTCTATAGATGGAAGGAATATAGATGGAAGGGATCCCTAGAGGTCATCTAGTCCAACCCTTTTTATGAGAGGACCAGGGAACTCTATAGATGGAAGGGATCCCTAGAGGTCATCTAGTCCAACCCCTTTTTATGAGAGGACCAGGGAACTCTATAGATGGAAGGGATTAGAGGTAGATGGAAGGGATCCCTAGAGGTCATCTAGTCCAACCCCTTTTTATGAGAGGACCAGGGAACTCTATAGATGGAAGGGATTCCTAGAGGTCATCTAGTCCAACCCCTTTTTATGAGAGGACCAGGGAACTCTATAGATGGAAGGGATTCCTAGAGGTCATCTAGTCAACCCCTTTTATGAGAGGACTCTAGGGAACTCTATAGATGGAAGGGATTCCTAGAGGTCATCTAGTCCAGCCCTTTTTATGAGAGGACCAGGGAACTCTATAGATGGAAGGGATCCCTAGAGGTCATCTAGTCCAAGCCCTTTTATGAGAGGACCAGGGAACTCTATAGATGGAAGGGATCCCTAGAGGTCATCTAGATGGAAGGGATCCCTTTTCTATGGAGAGGACCAGGGAACTCTATAGATGGAAGGGATTCCTAGAGGTCATCTAGTCCAACCCCTTTTATGAGAGGACCAGGGAACTCTATAGATGGAAGGGATTCCTCATCTAGTCCAACCCCTTTTATGAGAGGACCAGGGAACTCTATAGATGGAAGGGATTCCTAGAGGTCATCTAGTCCAACCCCTTTTTATGAGAGGACCAGGGAACTCTATAGATGGAAGGGATTCCTAGAGGTCATCTAGTCCAACCCCTTTTATGGGAGGACCAGGGAACATCTAGTCCAAGCCCTTTTATGGGAGGACCAGGGAACTCTATAGATGGAAGGGATTTCTAGAGGTCATCTAGTCCAACCCCTTTTACGAGAGGACTAGGGAACTCTATAGATGGAAGGGATTTCTAGAGGTCACCTAGTCCAACCCCTTTTATGAGAGGACCAGTGAACTCTATAGATGGAAGGGATCCCTAGAGGTCATCTAGTCCAAGCCCTTTTTATGAGAGGACCAGGGAACTCTATAGATGGAAGGGATTCCTAGAGGTCATCTAGTCCAAGCCCTTTTATGGGAGGACCAGGGAACTCTATAGATGGAAGGGATTCCTAGAGGTCATCTAGTCCAAGCCCTTTTATGAGAGGACCAGGGAACTCTATAGATGGAAGGGATTCCTAGAGGTCATCTAGTCCAACCCCTTTTATGAGAGGACCAGGGAACTCTATAGATGGAAGGGATTCCTAGAGGTCATCTAGTCCAACCCCTTTTTATGAGAGGACCAGGGACTCTATAGATGGAAGGGATTTCTAGAGGTCATCTAGTCCAACCCCTTTTACGAGAGGACCAGGGAACTCTATAGATGGAAGGGATTCCTAGAGGTCATCTAGTCCAAGCCCTTTTATGGGAGGACCAGGGAACTCTATAGATGGAAGGGATCCCTAGAGGTCATCTAGTCCAAGCCCTTTTATGGGAGGACCAGGGAACTCTATAGATGGAAGGGATTCCTAGAGGTCATCTAGTCCAAGCCCTTTTATGAGAGGACTAGGGAACTCTATAGATGGAAGGGATTCCTAGAGGTCATCTAGTCCAACCCCTTTTATGGGAGGACTAGGGAACTCTATAGATGGAAGGGATTCCTAGAGGTCATCTAGTCCAACCCCTTTTATGAGAGGACCAGGGAACTCTATAGATGGAAGGGATTCCTAGAGGTCATCTAGTCCAACCCCTTTTATGAGAGGACTAGGGAACTCTATAGATGGAAGGTATTTCTAGAGGTCATCTAGTCCAACCCCATTTGGCAATTTTTTATTAGAGGACCAGGAACTCTATAGAAGATGGAAGGGATCCCTAGAGGTCATCTAGTAGTCCAACCCCATTCTGCCAAGAAGCAGGAAAATTGCATTCAAAGCACCCCCGACAGATGGCCATCCAGTCTCTGTTTAAAAGCCTCCAAATACAGAGTCTCCACCACACTGTGGGGCAGAGAGTTCCACTGCTGAACAGTTCTCACATTCCGGAAGAATAATAGAATCATAGAGTTGGAAGAAACCTCGTGGGCCTTCCAGTCCAACCCCATTCTCCCAAGAAGCAGGAAAATCGCATTCAAAGCACCCCCGACAGATGGCCATCCAGCCTCTGTTTCAAAGCCTCCAAATAAGGAGCCTCCACCACACTCCAGGGCAGAGAGTTCCATTGCTTGTGGATGTTAATGGTTTCTCTGTGTTGGAAATAGCAACCTTCCAAGCCTCCACTTTTTGTCTGTAAATGTGTATAATTGTTAACCTATATTTTATGTTTGCCACTTTTACTCTACCTCTTTGGTGTGGGCGGGGCTTCAGGCACAGGACTCCATCTTTATATTCTGTTTGCTTTTAGACTTCAATGGAAGTGGATGCAGTGTGTCTCCTTGCAGACTTCAGTGAGTACAGTTATCCAGTTTGGACTATATGCTTAAAGACCTTGGACTATGGACTAGTATCCTGAATAGATACAGAAGTTTGTTAGTAAACCTGAGATAATATATACTTTGTTTTTGTCTCTTGAGGGTATATTAGAGGTTTCAAGGGAGTGTTTATCCTTTTGGGCAAACAAAACAATCAAATACACTTTTTGTAGTGGCATGTTTTTATCCTTGGCAGTTTAAAGTCATGGTTCTTCAGTCTAACAGCTGAGATACCTGTGTGCCATTACACAAATTCTTATGAGTATCACTTGTTCAAAGAGTTGGTTTCTAACAAGGTCATGCATTTCTTGACTAGTGTTTTTCAAAAGGTGCCCCCCCCCATGTTCATGGAGATTCACGTTTGCCAAACGGGCGTGACATCATTGTTTACCTTTTCAATAAGGTTGCGGTGCACTTATTTTCCAATAGGTTGCGGAATTTCCAATACTCTGTGTAGTCTGACATGGCGGTTGTTAGAGTGGTCCAGCATTTCTGTGTTCTCAAATAATATGCTGTGCCCAGGTTGGTTCCCCAAGGAAGGAAGCAGCCAGGCTTTGAAGCTGCAAGGCGATTCAGTGTGAATCAGGGTAGCCAATTGCAACATTACCACTTGCCTCCAACAGACAAGAGTTCATTCTCCCACCCTGGACATCATTCCACAGATATATAAACCCCACTTGCCTAGTTTCCAACAGACCTCACAACTTCTGAGGATGCCAGCCTGGCTGCTTCCTGCCTGGGGGAATCCTTTGTTGGGAGGTGTATATATTCCTCCCTGGAGATTCCATAGATGTGTAAACTGCACTTGCCTAGTTTCCAACAGACCTCACAATCTCTGAGGATGCCTGCCATTGATGTGCGAGAAACGTCAGGAGAGAATGCTTCTGGAACATGGCCACACAGCCTGGAAAACCCATTATTATTATTATTTTTATTATTATTATTATTATTATACCCCACTTTATCTCTCCCGAAGGAGACTCAAAGCGGCTTGACGTCAAAGCATTAGGATGCAATCAAAAAGATACAAATAGGCAAACATTAGAACATAATATTATTTTTTTTAAATTACTAAACTACAAGATTACTAGTCAGTGTTGACGCGCTCAGTGCAAATGTGAAAACGAAGAAATCCTTTGTGCAGTGTGGGTTGCAAACCAGTAGGCGTCAGCAATGCTTAAGCTGAGAATGTGTATACATTGCAAAGGTGAGAAGACTTGCATGATGGTCTAGGGCAGTGTTTCCCAACCTTTTTTGAGCCGCGGCACATTTTTTACATTGACCAAATCCTGGGGCACACCACCAACCAAAATGACACACAATGACACTCTAACACAGTCATACATATCGTTAATATGTTTTTAAATGAATTTATACACTCAGTGTGAAACCTGGGCCTGTTTCGATGAACTCAACATAGATATCCTGGCAGGAATGGCAGAAAGACACAAACTTCCCACACAGAACTCCCATAACCAAGGGAAAATACTATAGGAGTTTGGTGGGCATTGACCTTGAGTTTTGGAGTTGTAGTTCACTTATATCCAGAGAGCACTGTGGACTCAAACAATGTTGGATCAGGACCAAACTTGGCATGAATATTCAATATGCCCAAATTTGAACGCGGATGGAGTTCAGGGGAAATAGTCCTTGACATTTGGGAGTTGTAGTTGCTGGGATTTATAGTTCCCCTACAATCAAAGAGCATTCTGAACCCTACCAATTATAGAACTGGGCCAAACTTCCCACACAGAACCCTCAGGAGGCAAGAGGAGGTCTCTACTTGGGGAAAGGGAGGCAGGCCTTCCCAATGCATGGAGAGGGAGAGACCAAGTAGACAACGGGTGGGGAGGGGGGTGTTTGTAATGTTGTGCCTTTATCATGGTTGGTTTCTTAGGGTTGTTATACTTTAACACACTAGACTCTCCCCCCCCTGGAGGTTCCAGTTTCCCACGGCACACCTGATGATCGCTCAAGGCACACTAGTGTGCCCCGGCACACTGGTTGGGAAACACTGGTCTAGGACAGTGTCTCTCAACCTTACTAATGCCGGGACCCCTTAATACAGTTCCTCATGTTGTGCTGTCCCCCAACCGTAACATTATTTTCGTTGCTACTTCATAACTGTAATTCTGCTCCTGTTACGAATTGTCATGTAAATAACTGGTATGCAGGATGTTTTGTCGTTCACTGGACCAAATTTGGCACAAATAGCTGATACGCCCAAATATTTATTTATTTTATTTATTTATTTGTTCCATCTTGTATTCCGCCCCTCCCTGCAGGCTCGGGGCGGATAACATCATAAAATTCGGCATGAATACTGGTGGGGTTGATTTTGTCATTTGGGACTTGTAGTTGCTGGGATTTATAGTTCACTACAATCAAAGAGCAATCTGAACTCCACCAGCGATGGAATTGAACCTAACTTGGCACACAGAACTCCCATGGCCAACAGAAAATACTGGAAGGGTCTGTTGGACATTGACCTTGAGTTTTGGAGTTGTAGTTGACCTACTTCCAGAGAGCACTGTGGACTCAAACAATGATGGATCTGGACCAAATTTGGCACGAATATTCAATATGCCCAAATGTGAACATGAGTGGAATTTGGGGAAAATAGACTATGGTATTTGGGAGCTGTAGTTGCTGGGATTTATAATTCACCTATAATCAAAGAGCATTCTGAAACCCACCATGGATAGAATTGGGCCAAACTTCCCACACAGAACCCCCATGACCAAGTGTTTCCAAAGCTGGTGCTTTGCTTCTAAAGTGTTTCTAAAGCGGGTATTTTTTGTTTCTAAAGTGTTACTAAAATTGGCGCTTCGTTTCTAAAGTGTTTCTAAAGTGGGTGCTTTTGTTTTCTAAAGTGTTTCTAAAGCTGGCTTTTTGCTTCTAAAGTGTTTCTAAAGCGGGTATTTTTTGTTTCTAAAGTGTTTCTAAAATTGGCGCTTCGTTTCTAAAGTGTTTCTAAAGTGGGTGCTTTGTTTTCTAAAGTGTTTCTAAAGCTGGCTTTTTGCTTCTAAAGTGTTTCTAAAGCGGTTTTTTTTGTTTCTAAAGTGTTTCTAAAGCTGGTGCTTTTGCTTCTAAAGTGTTTCTAAAGCTGGCGCTTTGCTTCTAAAGTGTTTCTAAAGCGGGTATTTTTGTTTCTAAAGTGTTTCCAAAGCTGGTGCTTTGTTTCTAAAGCTGGTGTTTTGCTTCTAAAGTGTTTCTAAAGCAGGTATTTTTGTTTCTAAAGTGTTTCTAAAGCTGGTGCTTTGCTTCTAAAGTGTTTCTAAAGTGGGTGCTTTTTGTTTCTAAAGTGTTTCTAAAGTAGGTGTTTTTGTTTCTAAAGTGTTTCTAAAGTGGGTGTTTTGTTTCTAAAGTGTTTCTAAAGTAGGTATTTTTGTTTCTAAAGTGTTTCTAAAGTGGGTGCTTTTTCGCTTCTACAGTGTTTCTAAAGCAGGTATTTTGTTTCTAAAGTGTTTCCAAAACTGGCGCTTTTGCTTCTAAAGTGTTTCTAAAGCGGGTATTTTTGTTTCTAAAGTGTTTCCAAAGCTGGTGCTGTGTTTCTAAAGCTGGTGTTTTTGCTTCTAAAGTGTTTCTAAAGCAGGTTTTTTGTTTTCTATAGTGTTTCTAAAGCTGGTGCTTGGCTTCTAAAGTGTTTCTAAAGCGGGTGCTTTGTTTCTAAAGTGTTTCTAAAGCTGGTGCTCTGTTTCTAAAGTGTTTCTAAAGTGGGTGCTTTTTTGCTTCTAAAGTGTTACTAAAGTAGGTATTTTTGTTTCTAAAGTGTTTCTAAAGTGGGTGTTTTGCTTCTAAAGTGTTTCTAAAGTAGGTATTTTTGTTTCTAAAGTGTTTTTAAAGCGGGTGCTTTTGCTTCTAAAGTGTTTCTAAAGCAGGTATTTTGTTTCTAAAGTGTTTCCAAAGCAGGTGCTTTGTTTCTAAAGTGGTTCTAAAATTTGTGCTTTGTTTCTAAAGTGTTTCTAAAGCAGGTGTTTTGTTTCTAAAGTGTTTCCAAAGCTGGTGCTTTGCTTCTAAAGTGTTTCTAAAGCGGGTATTTTTGTTTCTAAAGTGTTTCTAAAGCTGGTGCTTTTGCTTCTAAAGTGTTTCTAAAGCTGGTATTTTGCTTCTAAAATGTTTCCAAAGCAGGTGCTTTGTTTCTAAAGTGTTTCTAAAGCTGGTGCTTTTGCTTCTAAAGTGTTTTTAAAGTGGGTATTTTTGTTTCTAAAGTGTTTCTAAAGCTGGTGCTTTTGCTTCTAAAGTGTTTCTAAAGCTGGTATTTTGTTTCTAAAATGTTTCCAAAGCAGGTGCTTTGTTTCTAAAGTGTTTCTAAAGCTGGTGCTTTGTTTCTAAAGTGTTTCTAAAGGTGGGTGCTTTGTTTCTAAAGTTTTTCTAAAGCTGGTGCTTTGCTTCTAACGTGTTTCTAAAGTGGGTGCTTTGCTTCTAAAGTGTTTCTAAAGCGGGTATTTTTGTTTCTAAAGTGTTTCTAAAGCTGGTGCTTTTGCTTCTAAAGTGTTTCTAAAGTGGGTGCTTTGTGAGTTCTGAAATTTTCACCACCAGAACTTTAGTAACAATTTAGAAGCAAAGCACCGGTGCCCCCTAGTTCTGAAAGTACTTTAGAACCATTTAGAGCCATGGATTGCCCGTGCCTAATGGCCATACATCCAGGAAAACTCACAGCAACCCAAAAAAAGAGATTTTTTCAACTCCTTGAACTTTCAGCTTCCTCTGTTCATCTCGGTTCGGTGATTGTTTGGAACCAGGATGCCCAGAAAAGGACAAAAGAGAGTTAGCTTTTGGGGGAGGAAAGAAATCCCAAACCCACCTCCTTGCGACCCAATGAAATATTTCAGTTTACAGAGCCGGTCCAGGATGTGGAATATGACCCCTCTGGGGAACCCGAAAAGTCCTAAATCACCCGCAGCTCGGAGACCGGAGACCGTAAATTGGTTCCCATTGTGTTTTCACAGGGATGCTGCTTTTGGCGGTGACATGTTTTTCTTGCCCAGGGAGAAGAGCCAAGGGAGGACGGCGACCCCAGGAAATGGGGCCTGGAAGACAAACGGGGTTTGGGGTTTTCACCTGGTTAACCAAACAAAGCCAAGACACTCTGACGATCCCCCTTGGCCTTATTCGAGAGCATTGCAACATGCCTTTTTTAATACGAGGGTGGGCCAAACTCCCATGACCAACAGAAAATACTAGAAGAGTTTGGTGGCCACTGACCTTGAGTTTGGGAGTTGTAGTTCACCTACATCCAGAGAGCACTCTGGACTCAAACAATGATAGATCTGGACCAAATTGGTAGGAATACTCACTGGCAGAGTTTGGGGAAAATAGACCTTGACGTTTGGGAGTTGTAGTTGCTGGGATTTATAGTTCACCTACAATCAAAGAGCATTCTGAACTCCACAAATGATGGAATTGAAGCAAACTTGGCACACACAACTCCTACGACCAACAGAAAATACTGGAAGGGTTTGGTGGGCATTGACCTCGAGTTTGGGAGTTGTAGTTCACCTACATCCAGAGAGCACTCTGGACTCAAACAATGATAGATCTGGACCAAAGTTGGTAGGAATACACACTGGCAGTGTTTTGGGGAAATAGACCTTGATGTTTGGGAGTTGTAGTTGCTGGGATTTATAGTTCACCTACAATCAAAGAGCATTCTGAACCTCACCAATGATAGAGCCTAACTTCCCACACAGAACCCCTATGTCTTGAAGGAACTTGCTGCTGCGAGTCTCCTTCCAGCCTCACACGCTCTTCCTCACCTGCATATGCGCACCATCCTGCCAGGTGGCAGGGGGACACCATCTAAGCTCTCTCGACAGATGGCCATCCAGCCTATGAACCATAAAATCCTAGAGTTGGAAGGGACCCCAAAGGCCATCCAGTCCAACTCCATTAGGCAAGGACACAATCTGACCCCAAGATGGCCATCCAGCCTTGAACCATAAGGCATGAGGTCACCATCCAGTCCAACATTGATCTGCTAGGCAGGAAGACACAATCCGAGCCTTCCCGACAGATGGCCATCCAGCCTCTGAACCATAAAGGCCATCCAGTCCAACACTGTTCTGCTAGGCAGGGACCCCAAAGATGGCCATCCAGCCTCTGAACCATAGAGCTGGAAGGACCCAAAGGGTCCAACACTGTTCTGCTAGGCAGGAGGACACAATCTGAGCCTTCCCGACAGATGGCCATCCAGCCTCTGAACCATAAAATCCTAGAGTTGGAAGGGACCCCAAAGGCCATCCAGTCCAACATTGATCTGCTAGGCAGGAGGACACAACCCGAGCCTTCCCGACAGATGGCCATCCAGCCTCTGAACCATAAAATCCTAGAGTTGGAAGGGACCCCAAAGGCCATCCAGTCCAACACTGTTCTGCTAGGCAGGAGGACACAATCCGAGCCTTCCCGACAGATGGCCATCCAGCCTCTGAACCATAGAGCTGGAAGGGACCCCAAAGACCATCCAGTCCAACACTGTTCTGCTAGGCAGGAGGACACAATCCGAGCCTTCCCGACAGATGGCCATCCAGCCTCTGAACCATAAAATCCTAGAGTTGGAAGGGACCCCAAAGGCCATCCAGTCCAACACTGTTCTGCTAGGCAGGAGGACACAATCTGAGCCTTCCCGACAGATGGCCATCCAGCCTCTGAACCATAGAGCTGGAAGGGACCCCAAAGGCCATCCAGTCCAACACTGTTCTGCTAGGCAGGAGGACACAATCCGAGCCTTCCCGACAGATGGCCATCCAGCCTCTGAACCATAAAATCCTAGAGTTGGAAGGGACCCCAAAGGCCATCCAGTCCAACACTGTTCTGCTAGGCAGGAGGACACAATCTGAGCCTTCCCGACAGATGGCCATCCAGCCTCTGAACCATAAAATCCTAGAGTTGGAAGGGACCCCAAAGGCCATCCAGTCCAACACTGTTCTGCTAGGCAGGAGGACACAATCCGAGCCTTCCCAACAGATGGCCCTCCAGCCTCTGAACCATAGAGCTGGAAGGGACCCCAAAGGCCATCCAGTCCAACACTGTTCTGCTAGGCAGGAGGACACAATCCGAGCCTTCCCGACAGATGGCCATCCAGCCTCTGAACCATAAAATCCTAGAGTTGGAAGGGACCCAAAAGGCCATCCAGTCCAACACTGTTCTGCTAGGCAGGAGGACACAATCCGAGCCTTCCCGACAGATGGCCATCCAGCCTCTGAACCATAAAATCCTAGAGTTGGAAGGGACCCCAAAGGCCATCCAGTCCAACACTGTTCTGCTAGGCAGGAGGACACAATCCGAGCCTTCCCGACAGATGGCCATCCAGCCTCTGAACCATAAAATCCTAGAGTTGGAAGGGACCCCAGGGCCATCCAGTCCAAGCCCCTTCTGCTAGGCAGGAGGACACAATCCGAGCTGCCAACAGATGGCCAGCCAGCCTCTGAACCATAAAAATCCTAGAGTTGGAAGGACCCAAAGGCCATCCAGTCCAACACTGTTCTGCTAGGCAGGAGGACACAATCCGAGCCTTCCCCTCTGACAGATGGCCATCCAGCCTCTGAACCATAAAATCACAGAGTTGGAAGGGACCCCAAAAATCCTAGGCCATCCAGTCCAACACTGTTCTGCTAGGCAGGAGGACACAATCCGAGCCTTCCCGACAGATGGCCATCCAGCCTCTGAACCATAAAATCCTAGAGTTGGAAGGGACCCCAAAGGCCATCCAGTCCAACACTGTTCTGCTAGGCAGGAGGACACAATCCGAGCCTTCCCGACAGATGGCCATCCAGCCTCTGAACCATAAAATCCTAGAGTTGGAAGGGACCCCAAAGGCCATCCAGTCCAACACTGTTCTGCTAGGCAGGAGGACACAATCCGAGCCTTCCCGACAGATGGCCATCCAGCCTCTGAACCATAAAATCCTAGAGTTGGAAGGGACCCCAAAGGCCATCCAGTCCAACACTGTTCTGCTAGGCAGGAGGACACAATCCGAGCCTTCCCAACAGATGGCCATCCAGCCTCTGAACCATAAAATCCTAGAGTTGGAAGGGACCCCAAAGGCCATCCAGTCCAACACTGTTCTGCTAGGCAGGAGGACACAATCCGAGCCTTCCCGACAGATGGCCATCCAGCCTCTGAACCATAAAATCCTAGAGTTGGAAGGGACCCCAAAGGCCATCCAGTCCAACACTGTTCTGCTAGGCAGGAGGCCACAATCCGAGCCTCCCCACAGATGGCCATCCAGCCTCTGAACCATAAAATCCTAGAGTTGGAAGGGACCCCAAAGGCCATCCAGTCCAACACTGTTCTGCTAGGCAGGAGGACACAATCCGAGCCTTCCCAACAGATGGCCATCCAGCCTCTGAACCATAAAATCCTAGAGCTGGAAGGGACTCCAAAGGCCATCCAGTCCAACACTGTTCTGCTAGGCAGGAGGACACAATCCGAGCCCTTCCCAACAGATGGCCATCCAGCCTCTGAACCATAAAATCCTAGAGTTGGAAGGGACCCCAAAGGCCATCCAGTCCAACACTGTTCTGCTAGGCAGGAGGACACAATCCGAGCCTTCCCGACAGATGGCCATCCAGCCTCTGAACCATAAAATCCTAGAGTTGGAAGGGACCCCAAAGGCCAAAGGCCATCCAGTCCAACACTGTTCTGCTAGGCAGGAGGACACAATCCGAGCCTTCCCAACAGATGGCCATCCAGCCTCTGAACCATAAAATCCTAGAGTTGGAAGGGACCCCAAAGGCCATCCAGTCCAACACTGTTCTGCTAGGCAGGAGGACACAATCCGAGCCTTCCCGACAGATGGCCATCCAGCCTCTGAACCATAAAATCCTAGAGTTGGAAGGGACCCCAAAGGCCATCCAGTCCAACACTGTTCTGCTAGGCAGGAGGACACAATCCGAGCCTTCCCCGACAGATGGCCATCCAGCCTCTGAACCATAAAATCCTAGAGTTGGAAGGGACCCCAAAGGCCATCCAGTCCAACACTGTTCTGCTAGGCAGGAGGACACAATCCGAGCCTTCCCGACAGATGGCCATCCAGCCTCTGAACCATAAAATCCTAGAGTTGGAAGGGACCCCAAAGGCCATCCAGTCCAACACTGTTCTGCTAGGCAGGAGGACACAATCCGAGCCTTCCCAACAGATGGCCATCCAGCCTCTGAACCATAAAATCCTAGAGTTGGAAGGGACCCCAAAGGCCATCCAGTCCAACACTGTTCTGCTAGGCAGGAGGACACAATCCGAGCCTTCCCGACAGATGGCCATCCAGCCTCTGAACCATAAAATCCTAGAGTTGGAACCCCAAAGGCCATCCAGTCAACACTGTTCTGCTAGGCAGGGGGACACAATCCGAGCTTCCCAACAGATGGCCATCCAGCCTCTGAACCATAAAATCCTAGAGTTGGAAGGGACCCCAAAGGCCATCCAGTCCAACACTGTTCTGCTAGGCAGGAGGACACAATCCGAGCCTTCCCAACAGATGGCCATCCAGCCTCTGAACCATAAAATCCTAGAGCTGGAAGGGGCCCCAAAGGCCATCCAGTCCAACACTGTTCTGCTAGGCAGGAGGACACAATCCGAGCCTTCCCGACAGATGGCCATCCAGCCTCTGAACCATAGAGCTGGAAGGGACCCCAAAGACCATCCAGTCCAACACTGTTCTGCTAGGTAGGAGGACACAATCCGAGCCTTCCTGACAGATGGCCATCCAGCCTCTGAACCATAAAATCCTAGAGTTGGAAGGGACCCCAAAGGCCATCCAGTCCAACACTGTTCTGCTAGGCAGGAGGACACAATCCGAGCCTTCCCGACAGATGGCCATCCAGCCTCTGAACCATAAAATCCTAGAGTTGGAAGGGACCCCAAAGGCCATCCAGTCCAACACTGTTCTGCTAGGCAGGAGGACACAATCCGAGCCTTCCCGACAGATGGCCAATGCCCAATCCTCTGTGCCTTGCTAAATCCTTGACCGCATGAATTCTCCATCCACTCCAACTTTATAGATTCAACATACAATCATGGAGGTCTTCTAGAAAGAGTTTTTTCCCCCCTTTTGCTTTGGCAACACTCTGCAGAGAATGCCAGGCACTAAATCCCCCATTTTTCCCCCCAGTCCTTAGACAAGAAGGGATTTAGCGAGAACCAAAACAAAGCCCGTCCTAAATGGAGGGATTCAGCGCAAGGCGTGTGTATTCAAGCCGATTAGGGAGATCTTGCTCGCCTTTCTTCCTTCCCTTTCTCCCTATTTTTCTGCAAAGCCATTCACAATGTTTCCAAAAGTTTAGTCCCACTTCTGCTCTCCGAAGCTTGGGCGAAAAATCTTGCGGCTCAGAGAGGAAAGGTATTGGATATTTCAACCTAAATATAAGAACAGCCTGGCTGCTAACACCTCCCAACAAAGGATTCCCCCAGGAAGCTAACACCTCCCAACAAAGGATTCCCCCAGGAAGCAGCCAGGCTTGGAAGCTGCAAGGTAGGTGTGAATGTTGCAATTTGCCACCTTGATGGCTAGCGGTTTCGAGGTCTCGCTTCTTACCGCCTGGTGGAATCCTTTGTTGGGAGGAGATTGTTTCTTGTCTGGAATTCCCCTGTTTTTGAGTGTTATTTATTTATTTATTTGTTTGTTTGTTTGTTTGTTTGTTTATTTATTTATTTATTTATTTATTTAGGGCCTTTATATACCTCCCTTCTCACCCCGAAGGGGACTCAGAGTGGCTTACAAGTAAAATGTAACTACAATATATGATATTATTGCCATAGCACAATATGAATATTATATTAATATACATTGTACTATAACATTATACTGTAATATTATTAGTAATATTACATGTAATATCAAATACATAATTATAATTCTCGGCATTACTTCGCAAACGGAGATTCTTAGGAAGGACTCATCCCACGCTTTCTACAAGCGTGTTGATGACTAAAAAGGCCAATCTGAAATAGGCAAGTTCGGTTGCAGAAAGCACAGTCTCCTTGGGTGATGTTGTTTCCAAGTTGCGGTTCTTCCTGCGTTGTCGTTTCTCTTCGAGACCCATTCGCCGTGTCTTCTCGAAAGAGGCCGCAGCATTGTGGATAGTGCGTCTCCATGCCTCCCGATGTGAGGCCAGGCTGGACCATTGTTGGTGTTCAATCTGGCCGAGCCTGAGGTGTTGTTTCAGGGAGTCCTTGTATCTCTTTTTTTGGGTGCCTCTCTTGCGCTGTCCCTTGGCGAGTTCACCATAGAGTAGTATTTTTGGGAGGCGGTGGTCCTCCATCCTAGAGACGTGCCCTGGGTTCTCAGAAGCATGGCCTCAATGCTGGTGATCCCTGCTTGCTCAAGGACAGCAGCATTCGTCACATAGTCAGTCCAGTGTATATTTAGGATTGTGCAAAAACAGCGCTGATGAAAGCGTTCGAGGAGTCGTAGGTGTTGGTGATAGGTGACCCATGTTTCAGATCCATAAAGGAGAACAGACAGTACGATAGCTCTGTACACACTGATTTCTGTGCTTTGCCTCAGGTGTGTGTTGCTCCAGACTCTTTTGTGAAGCCTTCCGAATGCACTCTATGCCTTTGCTAATCTGTGATCGATCTCTTTATCAATCTTGGTGTCTGAAGATATGATACTTCCCAGGTAGGTGAACTGCTGAACGGACTTAAGCACAGATGTGCCTATGCTGACGTGGGGGTGATGGTGTTCTTCCTGTGGTGCGGGCTGGTAGAGGACTTCCCTTTTCTTCAGGCTGACTTCCAGCCCAAGCATCTCTGCAGCTGTTGCAAAGCAGGATGTCAGGCGCTGCAGAGCTGCTTCTGAATGGGCGACAAGGGCAGCATCCTCAGCAAAAGCAGCTCACGGACTAGATAGTTTAGAGCAGGGGTGCTCACACTTTTTCAGCATGGGAGCTACTGATTAAAAAACCAAGTCCCAAAGATCACCTACCCAGAAATGTAAAACGTATAACTATTTTCTTATTTATTTATTTATTTATTATTTATTATTCATTTCTATGTACCGCTCCTTCCAGCAGGCTCGGGGCAGTTTACATAAAATGAAGTTATAAAACATCAACATTTCAATTTAATAACAACAATAATAAACAGAGCATAAAAATACATCCAACCACCCCATTTCTCCCACACTGCCATATCACCACACATATTATCAGCCAGAAAGTAAGAAGAGAGGCTTTTGAACTGCAAGCCCATTTAATACTCAGCAAGGTAAACAAAGGGGCATGCAAAAATACATCCAACCACCCCATTTCTCCCACATTTCCATATTCCCCAACATATATTTCCCAAGGAACAAAGCAAGCAGAGAGGCTTTGGAGCTAAAAGGCCATTTTTAAACATAAAAAATAAACAAAGAGACATGCCACAGAACAATCAAGCACCCACCCCAAAGTAAAAAGACCGACCTTTGAGATGCGGTAAGGAAATGACCCCAAAGCGTCCTTCTTCTCCTCCATCGTTGCTACTATTTCCACTCCGACAGCATGCGTGCCACCTCTAAGAGCTCACGAGAAGTCCGAGAGGCAGAATGGGCGCTTCTGCGCATGCGCGGGGCCAGCCATGCATCGCGTCATCCAGTCCCGCCCCCTTTCGTCTCCTACGACTCTGAGTGGCTGGAGAAGGACGGAGGGAGGAGGAGGAATCCAAAAGAGGGGGCCCATTCTGCCTCTTGGACTCTGGAGCGTTTGGAGGCGGCGCGTGAGCAGGGAGCGGGGAGGAGCAACGACAGAGGACTTCTTTGCAGCGTGCAGGGGCATGTGAAGAGGACCAACAGTAAAAAAAACCTGGTCAGGGGCCTGAAGATCACCAGGATGAGGTCTGAAGATCACCCTGGTGATCCCGATCACCATTCTGAGCACCCCTGGTTTAGAGTCTTAGTGCGAGCCCTCAGGCGGCTTAAGTTGAACAAGCTACCATCAGTACGATAGCGTATATATATGCCGTCTTCTTCTTTGAGGTCTGCCGTAGCCCTTTGGACCATCATGCTGAAGAAGATTGGAAATAGGGTTGGTGCAAGAACACAATATAATATAATATAATATAATAATATTATAGTATTAATAATATAATATTAATATTATATTGTATTACATATTTATTATCAATATTATATGTATATACAATATATTATATTGTTGTTCTTTATTTACTGTCTATTCCTATGTCTTTCGAGTCTTTGGCATTTGGGTTCTTGGTTTGTATTGTTTCTCTTTGGCGAAGTTGAACACTCACCAACGCTATGTGCTTTCAAAGGATATTCCAAAATATTTTATAAACTACTTTTTAACCTGATTCGGTCCAACGTAAGGCTATTTCTGTGCAAAATGTGTGGTTCTTTTGGAAACAGAAGCTGAATCTACAATGCAAAATAATGCAGTTTGGAATTTATTTATCGTGTCAGAAACGAATCGGGAATACAGTTATAATGTTTAAATAAAAACGCAAATAAAGTTAAAAACTTGGCATTATGTTAAATGTCCTTTGACCAGAAGCTGGCCACATGGAGTGCCTCTGGTGTCGCTGTGAGAATGTCCTCCGTTGTGCATGTGGCAAGGCACAGGCCGCATTGCAGTCAGTGGTCTGTGCTTTGCTGTTCTCCACACTCGCATGTCATAGACTCCACTTTGTAGCCTAATTTCTTAAGGTCAGCTCTGCATCTCGTGGTGCCAGAGCGTAGTCTGTTCAGCGCCTTCCAAGTTGCCCAGTTTTCTGTGTGCCCAGTCTCTCATCTGGTATCAGCCACGGATTGAGGTTCCAGGTTTTAGCCTGCCACTTTTGTACTCTTGCTTGCTGAGTAGTCCTGTTTGATCAAGGAAAAAATGGTTCAAAACTCGTTGCGGATGTAAGGGGTGCTGGCGGTTCCAGGCCCGGATTAACAACTTTTTGCGCCCTAGGCCACACTTTGGAATTACGCCCCCTCTACTACCAGCACTGAAAGTTGTTGTTTGGGATCCGGGAAGGGAGGGTGGGGCCCAAGCCGCGCCTGCCTTTCCTTCCTTCCTCGCCTGGGGGCTTGGGGGCCGTGGCGGGGTGGCCATCTGCTGGGGCTGATTAGGATCCCCACGCCCCAGGGAGGGAGAGTAGTGGGGAGAGGCCTCGGGGGGGCCTTCCTTCCTTCGGCAGGGGGGGGCTCTCCCTGGAGATAGAGATAGAGACACCCACCTGTCTCCGTCTGCTTTAGGGGCGCTGCTCCTCCTTCTCCTCGGTTGCAATCCGTGGCTCAGAGTGAACCCCCCCTCCGTGGACTTCTGCCTCCAAGCAGGCCCTCGCCTTCCTATTGGCCGAGTCCGCGGAGTCACGCCCGCCCGGGAGGGAGGGAGGCTCCCCAATTGGCCGGCTGCCGCTCTTCAGCTTTGATCGATGGGTGTCACAAGGCGGGAGGCGGGGCCAGGAGGCGAGCTCGGAGGACTCACTCATGGCCCCGCCCACTCCCCACCTTCCAGGGAGGGAGGGAAGGAGTGACGTCACCCTGGGAGGCGACAGCGCAAACAAGGAAGGCGGGCCTGGCGGAGGAGGAGGGAGGGAGTGATGTCACCCTGGGAGGCCCCGCCCCCGGCTGAATAGCGGGGAGGAGGGAGGGAAGCCACCGCCGCCGCCGCTGCGCCTCACCCTTAGTGTCTTGCCTTGAGACCAGGCTCGGCCCTCCCTCCGGGGCCTTTGTGCTTCAACTCCCGACATTCCCAAGGGCTGGCCACGGAGGTTGTTTTTTAAAAAATTAACTTTTTTTGGTCCGTGAATTGCGCCCCCTCAGCTTGCGCCCCTAGGCCATGGCCTTATGGGTAATCCGGGCCTGGGCGGTTCGAATCTAATTGACTTCGAAATTTCCCGAAAAAAATTGTGGAAATCTTATGAAATTTTCAGAAATTTCAGAATGTCTTCTTTAATGGCAGAGATGCATGCGCAGTAAGAAAGAAACAGCACTGTCAGTAGGAAAGAAACAACACAGGTTAAACACCCAGTTTGGATGTGGAGGTCCTTCCCTCCGTGTCAGAACTGGAGTGAGAGCCGCACACGGAAGGGAAGGCCAGGGAAGGGAAGCACGTCGATTCCTTTCCGAAATGATGGGCGCGGGTTTGGAAGTGGCAAATTCACTTCCGGGTTGCTTACATCGCTTCGAAACCACTTCCAAACTGAATTTAATCCAAATTCATTCTGATTTTAGAAGCATTCCAACGAACCAGGCCTACTGTCGAGGTGTTCCTGTGAGCATCTCTATAGATCAGGGCTGCCCAGGAAGTCGACCGCGATCGACCAGTCGATCCTGGGACCGAAGGAGGTCGATCCCAGCCGGATGGGGCACTTCTCAGAGGGGGCGGAGCCAGGTCGCGCCAAGCCCCTCCCCTCCCCCCGGCTTCGGCACTCCCAGCAGCTGCTTCAGCCTTGAGGAGGGCAGGGCCAAGCCAGCCTTGTGCTAGCTATGCCACCACTGGCTTGGCATTGCCCTCCTCAAGCCTGGAGAAGCTGCTGGGAGCTCCAAAGCCAGAGGGGCGGGGCTTGGCATGGCCTGGCTCCACCCCTCTGGCTTCTGCTCTACCAGCGGCTTCCCAGGCTTGAGATGGGGCCAAGCCAGCCTTGTGCTAGCTATGTCACCACTGGCTTGGCATTGCCCTCCTCAAGCCTGCCTGGGAGCTCCAAAGCCAGAGGGGGGGGCTTGGCATCCTGGCTCCACCCCTCTGGCTTCTGCTCTACCAGCAGCTTCTCCAGGCTTGAGGATGGCAGGGCCAAGCCAGCCTTGTGCTAGCTATGCCACCACTGGCTTGGCATTGCCCTCCTCAAGCCTGGAGACGCTGCGGGGAGCTCCAAAGCCAGCGGGGGCGGGGCTTGGCATGGCCTGGCCCCACCCCTCTGGCTTCAGCTCTACCAGCAGCTTCTCCAGGCTTGAGGATGGCAGGGCCAAGCCAGCCTTGTGCTAGCTATGCCATCACTGGCTTGGCCTTGCCCTCCTCAAGCCTGGAGAAGCTGCTGAAGCTGGGAAGGGGGTGGGGCTTGGTGTGGCCTGGCTCCGCCCCTCTGGCTTCAGCTCTACCAGCAGCTTCTCCAGGCTTGAGGATGGCAGGGCCAAGCCAGCCTTGTGCTAGCTATGTCACCACTGGCTTGGCATTGCCCTCAAGCCTGGAGAAGCTGCTGGGAGCTCCAAAGCCAGAGGGAAGGGGTGGGGCTTGGCGCGGCCTGGCTCCACCCCCTCTGGCTTCCGCTCTACCAGCAGCTTCTCCAGGCTTGAGGATGGCAGGGCCAAGCCAGCCTTGTGCTAGCTATGTCACCACTGGCTTGGCATTGCCCTCCTCAAGCCTGGAGAAGCTGCTGGGAGCTCCAAAGCCAGAAGGGAAGGGGTGGGGCTTGGCCTGGCCTGGCTCCGCCCCCTCTGGCTTCTGCTCTACCAGCAGCTTCTCCAGGCTTGAGGATGGCAGTGCCAAGCCAGCCTTGTGCTAGCTATGTCACCACTGGCTTGGCATTGCCATCCTCAAGCCTGGAGAAGCTGCTGGGAGCTCCAAAGCCAGAGGGGAGGGGTGGGGCTTGGCGCGGCCTGGCTCCACCCCCTTCTGGCTTCCACTCTACCAGCAGCTTCTCCAGGCTTGAGGATGGCAGGGCCAAGCCAGCCTTGTGCTAGCTATGTCACCACTGGCTTGGCATTGCCCTCCTCAAGCCTGGAGAAGCTGCTGGGAGCTCCAAAGCCAGAGGGGAGGGGTGGGGCTTGGCGCGGCCTGGCTCCACCCCCTCTGGCTTCTGCTCTACCAGCAGCTTCTCCAGGCTTGAGGATGGCGGGGCCAAGCCAGCCTTGTGCTAGCTATGTCACCACTGGCTTGGCATTGCCATCTTCAAGCCTGGAGAAGCTACTGGGAGCTCCAAAGCCAGAGGAAAGGGGAAGGGCTTGGCATGGCAGGGCTTGACCAGAGCTTCTCCAGCCTTGAGGAGGGCAGTGCCAAGCCAGCCTTGTGCTAGCTATGTCCCCACTGGCTTGGCATTGCCATTCTCAAGCCTGGAAAAGCTGCTGGGAGCTCCAAAGCCAGAGGGGAGGGGGCAGGGCTTGGTGCGGCCTGGCTCCGCCCCCTCTGACCAAGCCCCGCCCCACCCCCTCCCTTCTCCAGCCTGAGGAGGTAGGTAGATCTTTCTGATTTGGTTTTAATATAAGTAGCTCGCATGCTGAAAAAGTGTGGGCACCCCTGCTGTAGATCTTAGGAAGCTATTTCTTGATTTAAGGCATTGGCATGCTGGCTGATATCTGAAGAGAACGGGGGCCGGAGATATCACTGCCTTGGTCCTCTCATTGCTGGCTGCTAATTCCCAACAGATGTCAGGTGGTGTGATGGCAGCTTCTGTTCAACCATTTCAAAGCTCCCTGCTTGGGGGGTGATGACACGATCATCAGCATAGATGAAACTCTCTGTCCCTTCTGGTTTCCCCTGTAATAGGCAGTAAGAGCGCCTATAGCTTCAGGGAGCTTCTGTTCAACCATCTCAAAACTCCTGTTTTGGTGGTGGCTCGCCGTCAACATAGATCAGGGCTGTCCAATCTACCGGCCCAGGGGCCTGAATTCGGTCACTGATGACCTGGGGGCATAGGGTCTGCCCTCGCCCCTTTTGGCTCCACTGACGTCTCCCAGCTCCGCCTCGGCCCCGCCCCTGCATACATACAGTCAAATATAATATTTTACTGAGATAAAATGCAGGGATAAAATATTAAATTATTTTAATTTAATATTAAATATATTTACTTCCATCCTCCCTTCTCCCTTTATTTTAATTTAATATTAAATATATTTAATTCCATCCTCCCCTCTCCCCTTAATGTATCCCATCTCCCCGCCCCTTTTTGGGCGGAAATATATTTAATTTTATATATAACATCACCCTGGGAGATGGGGGAAGGGGCAAGGAGGACCCTGAGGAGCCCCTGCTTCGGCCTACCTTTTCCCGCCCGCAGGATCCAGGAGTACCCCCCACTGCGGCCACGCCCCTGAGTCAAAGACGCCCTAATCGCTCTGGGGCCTCAAGGTGATCAGTCACCTGAATTCGCAATCCTGGGCCCGAAGATTTCGCTGTCAACCCTGGCATAGATGATCTCCGTTGTCCCCGTGGTTTCCCCTTTAATGTGGCAGTAAGAGCACCTAAAGCTTCAGATAGCTTCTGTTCAACCATTTCAAAGCTTTTTTTAATTTTTATTATTTAGATGAAACTTCTGTCCCTTCTGGTTTTTTAATTTATTAAAAAGCTTCAGGGGCGGAGCTTCTGTTCAACCATCTCAAAGCTCCCTGCTTGGGTGGTGATGGACAGCCCAGCATAGATGAAACTCTCTGTTCCTTCTGGCGGTGGCTGGTCATTTGTGTAAATGTTAAACATGGATGGAGCAAGCACGCTCCCCTGAGGCAGGTTGGTCTTCTGTTTTCGCCAAGTGAACTATGGATTCATAAAAACAAAATAGATCATTAATAATATGGACAGCATTAAATACCAAATCTTGCTCATATCTGCACCAAAAGCTAGGGGTTTTTTTTGGAAGGTGTAATTATATTATTATTATTATTACTACTACTACTACTACTACTACTACTAGCTGAGGACCTGGCAGTGCCCGGGTTATTTGAGGAAGGCATTGTGTGCCAAGGTTGGTTCCTATTAGATGTTTATGTGGCTTCCAGTGGTCTCAGGAACTTAATGAAGGTACTGCAAGTCCCATTGGCCATGGTCCACCCCCCTCCAAACAGCACCAGGATGTAGAGTGGGTCATGGGGCCTCTGAGTGTCACATTTGGTCTTGATCATTCTTTGGAAGAGGGTTGCAGCGGTCTCGGAAGGTGAGTGAAGGTATTTCAAGTCCCATCATCTGCGGTCCATCCTCCTTGAAACAGCACCAGGGTGTAGAGTGGGTCATGTGGGCTGTGTGTGGCTGAGGCTGGCCAATCAGAGCCCTTTATGCAAATAATCTCACAGTGGTAGCCAATTGAATTGCTGGCACATATTCCTCCCACCGCACCACCCACCGCCCACAAACACTGACTTTTATTATATACATAGATTATTATTATTATTATTATTATTATTATTATTATTATTTGTATCTTATTTATGTATCCCAAAAGAACCTTGAAGTGATCAATATATATAGGGACCCTAAAGGCCATCCGGTCCAACCCTTTCTGTTAGGCAGAGAGACACAATCAAAGCCCTCCCGACAGATGGCCACCCAGCCTCTGAATCATACAATCCTAGTGTTGGAAGAGACCCCAAGGGCAATCCAGTCCAACCCCATTCTGTCAGGCAGGAGGACACCATCAAATCCCTCCTGACAGATGGCCATCCAGCTACAGCTTTAAAAAAACCCCATCCAACCGCCTTCTGTCACGAAGCCCTCCCGAGACTCCAGCTACTTTAAAAAAACCCATAGGATGCCCCAATGCCAAACTGATCTTTCATTTGGTGCCTTGGAATATAGAGCTTTTGCAATAAGGGAGCTGTGTGCCGGCTTCATGTTATCTCGAAAACTTCGCACTTCTAGGCGTCATACGTACCCCCAAAAAGGGCATTAAAATTCTCAATGGATGGTGTGAAATCTTCAAAGTTTGAACAGAGAGCGAAGCTGTGATTTTATCACATTGTTTCGTGAAATTGACTGAATAGTTGGTAGAAAAAACCATCGGTGAAATGGCGGCAGAGACCACCGAAGAGGATTTCTTGGTCTCTTTTGCTCTCAGAGTGGACTCCAACAAGACCGGCACAACGTCGTCCTCTTCTCCTACAATTCCAGCTTTCCTTGTAACATCCTTGAACAAACTAGGCATAGAAGCCTTCAAGCATAACGGAAAACCCCTCTCATTTTGGGGAATGTTTTCCTTTCTTCCTCCCCCCTTCCTTCTTTCTTTCCTTCTTTCTTACCTGTTTTCCTTCCTTTATTCCTCCTTTCCTCCTTTTCTCCCTCCCACTCTTCTTTCTTTCCTTCCTTTCTTCTTTCCTTCCTTCCTTCCCTCTTTTCTATCTCCCTTCCTCCCTTTAGTTATTTCTCTATTCCTTCCCTCTTTCTTTCCTTCCTTTCCTCTTTCCTTCCTTCCTTCCTTCCTTCTTTCCTTCCTTTCTTCTTTCCTTCTTTCTTTCCTACCTCCTCTCCTTCCTTTTTTCCTTCCTTCCTTCTTTCCCACCTTCCTTCTTTCCCTTCTTCCTTCCTTCCCTCTTTCCTACCTTGCTTTCTTCTTTCCTATCTTCTTTCTTCGTTTCTTTCCTCCCTTCTTTCTTTCCATTCTTCCTCCCTCCCTTTCTTAATTTCTCCATTCCTTCCCTCTTTCCTTCCTTACCTCTTTCCTACCGTCCTTCCTTCTTTCCTATCTTCTTTCCTTCTTTCTTTCCTACCTCCCCCCTTCCTTTTTTCCTCCCTCCTTTCCCTCTTTCCTTCCTTCTTCCTTTCTTTCTTTCCTTCTTTCCCCCTTTCCTTCCTTCTTTCCTACCTGTTTTCCTTCCTTCCTTCTTTCCTCCTTTCCTCCCTCCCTTCCCTCTTTCCTTCCTTCTTTCTTTCTTTCTTTCCTTCCTCCCTCCCTCCCTTCCTTTCTTAATTACTCCATTCCTTCCCTCTTTACTACCTTCTTTCATTCCTTCCTCCCTCCCTCCCTTTACCTCTTTCCTACCTTCCTTCCTTTCTTTTTTCCTTCTTTCTTTCCTACCTCCTCTCCTTCCTTTTTTCCTTCCTTCCTTCTTTCCTTCCTTCCTTCTTCCTTTCCTTTCTCCCTTCCTTTCTTAATTTCTAAATTCCTTCCCTCTTCCCTACCTGCTTTCTTTCTTTTATTCCTCCTTTCTTAATTTCTCTATTTTTCCTACCTTCCTTCCTTCTTTCCTTTCTTTTTCCTTCTTTCTTTCTCCCTCCTCTTCCTTTTTCCATTCTTCCTTCTTTCCCTTTTCCTTAATTTTCCTTCTTCCTTTCCCTTCTTTTTCTTATTCCTTCCCTCTTTCCTTCCTTCCTTCTTTCTTTTATTCCTCCCTTTCTTAATTTCTCCATTCCTTCCCTCTTTCTTTCCTTCCTTCCTTCCTTCTTTCTTTTATTCCTCCCTTTCTTAATTTCTCCATTCCTTCCCTTTTTCTTTCCTTCCTTACTTCTTTCTTTTATTCCTACCTTTCTTTATTTCTCCATTCCTTCCCTGTTTCCTTCCTTCCTTCTTTTCTTCTCTCTTTCCTTCTTTCTTTCTTTTCTTCTTTCTTTCCTTTTTGCTCCCACTTTGCCAAAAAGTTGTCATGTGAAGAACTAATTATATTTTATACAAAGATCCCAATTTTTTTTTGGCTGTTGCTGCTGGGAAATAAGGCTGTGATGATTATGAGTAGATGCTAAAATCGTTGGGATTTCTTGTGAAAATTAACTGAAATACTGTAGCCACAGAAACAGAGAGTCTCTCCTTATGTTTCGCCTGCATCTATGGCAGGCATCCTCATAGATGCAGACGAAAGGTCAGGAGAGAATGCTTCTGGAACATGACCATACTGCTGGGAAAACTCACAACAGCAGTGATTCCAGCCTTGAAAGCCTTCAACAAGACGTTCAAAGTGATGTCAAACTGCATTCATTCTACAGTGTAGTTGCACCCTCTGATGCCAGATTAATATTGCAGTTGTACTGTAGAATTATCCATAACTCCATGCTTAGGAATCCTGGGAGTTGTAGTTTTCCAAGGCCCTTTCGCCGTCTCTGGTGCTTTGTCAAATTACAATTCTCGGGATTCCGTGGCATTAAGCTTCATTCATTCCACCATCTAGACGCTCCCTTTGTGTGTGCGAAATTCTCCAGCAAACTACAACTCCCAAGCCTCCCATTGCAGCGAGCCCTGGCAGCATTGAACTGCATTCATTCCACAGTGTACCTGCACCCTTTGATGCCGGATTAATAGTGCTGCTGTACTGTAGAATGATCAATAACTCAATGCTTAGGAATCCCGGGAACGAGCCCTGGCAGCATTGAACTGCATTCATTCCACAGTGTACCTGCACCCTTTGATGCCGGATTAATAGTGCTGCTGTACTGTAGAATGCTCCATAACTCAATGCTTAGGAATCCTGGGAATTGTAGTTTTCCAAGGCCCTTTCGCCGTCTCTGGTGCTTCGTCAAATTACAATTCTCGGGATTCCGTGGCATTAAGCTTCATTCATTCCACCATCTAGACGCTCCCTTTGTGTGTGCGAAATTCTCCAACGAAACTACAACTCCCAAGCCTCCCATTGCAGCATTGAACTGCATTCGTTCCACAGTGTAGACGCACCCGAAAGGTCGTTCCGTTCGGAAATCCCAAGGCCAGGGACATTCCTCGGCATTGCCCGTCCAAAGATCATAAAGATCGATTAATACGGATTACGCACCCGGAAGGTGACACGGACCGTCTAACCGCTGACACTAATCCTTCTGCTTCGTTGCGAATCGAGCAAAGTCATCGCCGTTTGGGGAAGCGAACAAACCCCCGGCGATAATCCCCTCTCGTTGGCTTGTGTTATGATTACCCCATAATCCTACTTAATGGTGTGCACATATTCCCTTTTTCTATCCCCCCAAAAATCCATATTATCGTTCTTGATACAAAGCCTTTGGCGGTGGCCTTCCGCCCGCTTTCAGCCTCATTGAACTCGGTGGAGCGTCCGGCCGTAATTAGTGCCGGATTAAAGCCACGTTGGCTTCATTTGGGGTTGAGATATGCAGGGAATAATGGGGTTTTTTGTTTTGTTTTGTTTTTACCCCTGAGTAAACAAGCAGGTGGCGGAACAGTAGGGTATCTTTCTGATCCCACTTAAGGGGGGAATTACACGAAAATAGGTCCTGAAATGCGGACATCCCATTGTGTCCGCAAAAGCGTCGCAGGGATTTGGCACAAAATCGTAACGTGAAGGAATTAGGAACCTTAAGTTATCTCCAAACACCTTTTATACCTTTCGATCTTTAGCTTGAGTTTATATATTCCGCTCTCAGACGAAAAGCCCAAGTAAGACTCCAATATTTCCTCGTATCCAAATCAAGGTTTGGGGTCGTATCCAATATTTCCTTGCACCCACATTTGGTTTTTCTATTTTCCCTTTTTCCTTTTGGTTTCAAAACATGTTACGTTGGGCAAAATGTAACGGGAATAGATGGGAAATTGTCAAAATCAGGGAATGTTTTCTGAACAGTTTCGTGACCAAAAAAGGTTTGGGAACCGCTTTCTGTAACGTAATATGGAAAAAAAATTGGGAAGAAAATGTAAACCTGAGACCTGGAGGGACTTTTCTGGGTTTCTTTTTTTTGTTGTTGTTATCTAACCTAAGATAGTTCTGCAAGAACAGAAAATATTGATCTGCTGAAGACTGCAATGCAAAAGAGAAACGTTTTGGAGGGCTTTATTTTTATTTATTTATTTTTTGCAAATGTTGGGGGTTGCAATGCAAAATAGGAGCTTTTATTCCTTTTTTGCAAATGTTGGGGATTGCTATGCAAAAGAGAGACTTTTTTTACTTTTTTGCAAATTCTGGAGATTGCAACACAAAAGAGAGAAACTTGCATTGCTTTTTTTGCAAATGCTGGGGATTGCGGCACAGAAGAAAAACCTTTTTCTGATTTTATTTGGTAGTTATTGCAAATGCTGAAAATTGCAATGCAAAAGAAAAAATTTTTTTGGCTTTTTTGCAAATGTTGGGGATTGCTATGCAAAAGAGAAACTTTTTTTGAAAATTCTGGAAATTGCAGCGCAAAGGGAGAAACTTTTTACTTTTATTTTTGCAAACGCTGGGGATTGCAGGCGCGGAAGAGAAACCTTTTTCTGATTTTTTTGGGTAGTTATTGCAAATGTTGAAAATTGCAATGCAAAAGAAAAAAACATTTTTTTGCTTTTTTGCAAATGTTGAGGATTGCTATGCAAAGGAGAAACTTTTTTGACTTTTTTTTGCAAACGCTGGGGATTGCAGTGAGGAAGAGAAACCTTTTTCCTGATTTTTTTTGTAGTTGTTATTGCAAATGCTGAAAATTGCAATGCAAAAGAAAAAACATTTTTTTTGCTTTTTTGCAAATGCTGGGGATTGCATTGCAAAAAATAAACCTTTTTTGGCTATCCCCCGCAAATGATTGGCATTGCAATGCAAAGAAAACCCTTTTTCTGTTATTTCCCCCCAAATATTGAAGATTGCAATCCGAAAGAGAAACTTTTTTCTGCTTTTTTTTTTTTTACAAATGCTGGAGATTGCAATGTGGAAGGGAAATGTTTTAAAAAACATTTTTTTTATTTTTGCAAATATTGGAAATTGTCATTCAAAAGGAAAACCTTCTCTGCTTTTTTCTTTTATGCAAATTCTGGAGATGGCAATGCAAAAGAAACCTTGTTCTGCTTTTTTTTGCAAATGCTGGGGATTTTGCAAATGCTGGGGATTACAATGCAAAATAAACTTTTTTGCAAATGCTAGATATTGCAATGCAAAAGAGAAAGCTTTTTTGCAAATGATGGGGACTGCAATGCAAAATAAACTTTTTTGCAAATGCTAGATATTGCAATGCAAAAGAGAAAGCTTTTTTGCAAATGATGGGGACTGCAATGCAAAATAAACTTTTTTGCAAATGCTTGATATTGCAATGCAAAAGAGATAGCTTTTTCTGCTTTTTTACAAATGCTGGGGATTGCAATGCAAAATAATTTTTTTGCAAATGCTAGAATATTGCAGTGCAAAAGAAAAGCTTTTTCTGCTTTTTTTTTTGCAAATGCTGGGTTGGGATTGAGGAGCAAAATATTTTTTTGGCTTTTTGCTATTGCTGGAGATGGCAATGTGGAAGAGAAACCTTTTTGGCAAATGCTGGAAATTTCAATGCTAACGAGAATCTTCTATTGCTTTTTGCAAATGCGAGAGATTGCAATGCAAAAGATAAACTAGCATTGCTTTTTCCGTTGTTGCAAATACTGGGGATTACAATGCAAAAGAAACCTTTTTCTGCAAATTCTGGTGATCGCAACATGAAAGAGGAACTTTTTGGCTTTTTTTGCAAAGACTGGAGATTACGATGTGGAAGAGAAACCTTTTTTTATACTAATGCTGGGGATTGCAACTTGAAAAAGAAATTGTATTGCTTTTTTTGCAAATGCCAAAGATTGCAATGCAAAATAAGGTTTTATCGATTTTTTTTGCAAATGCTGGGGATTACAATGTGCGAGAGAAACATTTTTGGCTTTCTTTTTTTTTTGTGCAAATACTGGAGGTTGCAATGTGGAAGAGAAACCTTGTATTGCAAATGCTTGGGGATTGCAACGCGAAAGACACTTTTTTTTGGTCTATTTCAAAAATGCTTGAGATTGCAATGCGAAAGAGACATTTTTATTGCTTTTTTTTGCAAATGCTGGGGATGGCGACGCAAAACAAAATATATTTTTTGCAAATGTAGATTTTAGTGCAAAAGACAAATCTTTTTTGGCTTTTTTTTTTTGCAAAAAACCCCACATTTTAATGGCATTTTTGTGCAAATTCCCTATGATACAATCAGTCCGGTTTTCAATTATCGTAGTACTTTAACAAATAAATTGGCAGGAGACGGTTTTAAAAACAAACCACGTTGTAATCAATTAATAATTAATAAATAAATAAATAATGAACTGGTTAATGAATTAATAGTTGTTCGGGGTTTGCAAAAAGTGATATTCATATTGCTTTTGATTGGATGTATATTCTTGATTTTCTCTTGGGATCGGATCCGGAAATTTGCAAACTAGACGAAATACAAATCCAGTTTCACAAATATATATATATATATTTATTATTTATTTATTCGGTTTCGTATGCCGTCTTTCCCCGAGGGCTGAAGACGGCTTACAGAGACACACTTTAAAACAATCGAAAAAAATTAAATTCTTAGATAAAAACTATAAAACTACTTACAAAAGCTTGTAAAGAAACCTAAAAAATAATATATTCCAAGACCTTAATTTAAAAAACAGCTAAAACATATTTGAAAGGATGACAGGTATAAACAAATATAATGCTTAATTTGGGTGGCTTATAGAAAAAGGAAGGATTGTGTATTATATAGAACAGTGTTTCCCAACCAGTGTGCCGTGGCACACTAGTGTGCCGTGAGCGATCATCAGGTGTGCCGTGGGAAATTGGAACCTCCAATACCCTTTCTTCCCGCTCCTGCCCACAGTGCTCTCTGGGTGTAGGTGAACTACAACTTCCAAACGCAAGGTCAATTCCCAAGCAAACCCTTTCAGTACTTTCTGTTGGTAATGAGAGTTCAATATGCCAAGTTTGGTTCAATTCCATTGTTGCAAGAGTTCATGATGCTCTTTGTGTGTTAACCATAAATCCCAGAAACTGTAACTCCCAAATGTCAAAGTCTATTTGCCCCCAACTCCATCTGTGTTCACATTTGAGCATATTGAGTATTCATGCCAAGTTTGGTCCTGATCCAACATTGTTTGAATCCACAGGATATAGGTGAACTACAACTCCAAAAGCCAAGGTCAATGCCCACCGAACTCTTACAGCATTTTCTCTCGGTTATGGGAGTTCTGTGTGGGAAGTTTGTGTCTTTCTGCCATTCCTGCCAGGAAGTCTATGTTGTGATCATCGAAACAGGTCCAGGTTTCACATTGAGTGTATAAATACATTTAAAAACATATTAACTATATGTATGACTGTGTTAGAGTGTCGTTTTGTGTCATTTTGGTTGGTGGTGTGCCCCAGGATTTTGTAAATGTAAAAAATGTGCCGCGGCTCAAAAAAGGTTGAAAAACACTGATAAAGAAAATAGATAGAAGATAACAGTTCCCAATGTTGTAAGTTTTGTTTCCAATTTAATTAGGAATTACTGTTGCAAAGGGGGCAAAAAAACCTCAAATGTTGCAGGTTTGGGTTGCAATGGTTACAAAGGGGATTGGGGTGGTTAGACTGACTGCTGTGTGTTTCCAAACAGTGATTGAATTAATACATCGAAACAGGAATGTAAAAGTTTCCAGTCAAAACTGAGAGCGTCACAATATCGATCTGCAGCTTTTGATACCGGATCAAAACAGAGAAATAGGTGCAGAGGGCTCCCTTTTTTTAATAAAGGGCCAAATGCAAAAGTCCCGTGAACTATGGATTGTTTAATAGTATTTTGCGTCACCAACGAATGAGTCTTCAATAGGACTTTCGGGACTAATTTTTCCCCTGCTTTTTTCCAAAGGCATAATCTCTCTCGGCATTCCCTCGCGAACGAAGATTCTTAGGAAGGACTCGTCCCACGCTTTTTGCAAGCGCGTTGATGACTAAAAAGGCCAATCTGAGATAGGCAAGTCCGGTTGCAGAAAGCACAGCAGAAAGTCTCCTTGGGTGATGTCGTTTCCAAGTTGCGGTTCTTTCTGCGTTGTCGAGACCCATTCGGCGTGTCTTCTCGAAAGAGGCCGCAGCATTGTGGATAGTGCGTCTCCATGCCTCCCGATGTGAGGCCAGGGTGGACCATTGTTGATTCCAACTGAAGCTTGGAAACAGGGAGGTCATGTACCCCATGCTAAATTCCACGAGCTCCTTGTGAGTTGCTGGGGAAAAGGTGAACTGCCATCGGATCTCCGAGATGCAGTGTAGCACTATGGATAGTGCGTCTCCATGCCTCTCGATGTGAGGCCAGGGTGGACCATTGTTGGTGATCAATCTGGCCGAGCCTGAGATGTTGTTTCAGGGAGTCTTTATATCTCTTTTTGGGGGCGCCTCTCTTGCGCTGACCCATGGCGAGTTCACCATAGAGTGGTATCTTTGGGAGGCGGTGGTCCTCCATCCTATGGACGCGCCCTGCCCAGCGCAGCTGTGTTCTCAATAGCATGGCCTCAACGCTGGTGATCCCTGCTTGCTCAAGGACAGCAACATTCGTCACATAGTCGGTCCAGTGTATATTTAGGATTGTGCGAAGACAGTGCTGATGAAAGCGTTCAAGGAGTCGTAGGTGTTGGCGATAGGTGGCCCATGTTTCAGACCCATAGAAGAGAATAGACAGTACAATAGCTCTGTACACACTGATTTTGGTGCTTTGCCTCAGGTGCTTGTTGCTCCAGACTCTTTTGTGAAGCCTTCCAAATGCACTCTATGCCTTTGCTAATCTGTGATCTATCTCTTTGTCAATCTTAGCGCCTGAAGAGATGATGCTTCCCAAGTAGGTGAACTGCTGAATGGACTTAAGCACAGATTTGCCTATGCTGACCTGGGGATGATGGTGTTCTTCCTGTGGTGCGGGCTGGTAGAGGACTTCCGTGAAATATGGATGTTTAATAGTATTTTGCGTCACCAACGAATGAGTCTTCAATAGGACTTTCGGGACTAATTTCCCCCCTGCTTTTTCCAAAGGCATAAACATGACTGTTAAAAGGAATTGAGAATAAATTGAGTGTTTCTCCACCTTCCTAATGCCGCGACCCCTTAATACGGTTCCTCATGTTGTGCTGACCCCCAACCATAACATTATTTTCGTTGCTACTGTTATGAATCGTCATGTAAATATCTGATATGCAGGATAGATTTTCATTCACTGGACCAAATCTGGCCCAAATACCCGATACTCCCAAATTTGAATACTGGTGGGGTTGAGGTGAATTGATTTTGTCACTTGGGAGTTGTAGTTGCTGGGATATATAGTTCACCTACAATCAAAGAGCATTCTGAACTCCACCAACGATGGAATTGAACCAATCTTGCCACACAGAACTCCCATCACCAACAGCAAATACTGGAAGAGTTTGGTGGGCATTGACCTTGAGTTGGGAGTTGTAGTTCACCTACATTCAGAGAACACTGTGGACTCAAACAATGATGTATCCGGACCAAACCTGGCACAGATACCCAATATGCCCAAACACTGGTGGAGTTTGGGGGAAAATAAACCTTCACATTTGGGGGTTGTGGTTGCTGGGATTTATAGTTCACCTACAATCAAAGAGCATTCTGAACTCCATCAATGATGGAATTGAACCAAACTTGGCACACAGAACTCCCACTGCCAACAGAAAGTACTGGAAAGGTTTGGTGGGCACTGATCTTGAGTTTGGGAGTTGTAGTTCACCTACCTCTAGAGAGCACTGTGGACTTAAACAATGATGGATCTGGACCAAACTTAGCATGGATACTCAATATGCCCAAATGTGAATACTGGTGGAGTTTGGGGAAAATAGCACAGAATTTCCATGACGGATAGAAAAAACTTGAAGGGTTTGGTGGGCATTGAACTTTAGTTTTGGAGTTGTAGTTCAATTACATCCAAGAAGACTGTGTGCTCAAACAATTATAGCGCTGGACCAAACTTGACATGAATACTCAATATGCCCAAATGTGAACAATGTTGGAGTTTGGGGGGGGAAATAGGCCTTGACATTTGGGAGTTGTAGTTTCTGGGATTTTTAGTTCACCTACAATCAAAGAGCATTCTGAACTCCACCAACGATGGAATTGAACTAAACCTGGCACACATAACTTCCACGACGGACAGAAAATACAATCAATCAATCAATCAATCAATCAAATAATTTGAATACTGATGGGGTTGGGGGGATTGATTTTGTCATTTGGGAGTTGTAGTTGCTGGGATTTATAGTTCACCTACAATCAAGGAGCATTCTGAACTCCACCAACGATGGAATTGAACCAAACCTGGCACACAGAACTTCCACGACGGACGGAAAATACTGGAAGGGTTTGGTGGGCATTGACCTTGAGTGTGGGAGTCGTAGTTCACCTACACCCAGAGAGCACTGTGGGCTCAAACAATGATGGATTGGGACCAAACTTGACACAAATACTCAATATGCCCAAATGTAAGCATTGGTGGAGTTGGAGGAAAATAGACCTTGACCTTTGGGAGTTGTTGCTGCTGGGATTTATAGTTCACCTACATTCAAAGAGCATTCTGAAGTCCACCAATGATGGGATTGAACTTGCCTCCCAATAGACAAGAGTTGGGACATTATTACAAACACACACACACACACACATATATATATATATATACATACAGACACACACCTCGTTTTCCTACCGTGTTTCCCCGAAAGTATGACACCCCCGATTGTAAGACGTATCGGGGGTGTCAGGGGGGTCGGCGAATGTAAGCCGTACCCCGAATGTAAGCCGACCTCGTTGCCGCCGCCGCAATCGGCCCATCGGCCGCGGCACACCTTTCTGCCAGGCCTCAAGGAAGGGAGGGGAAGAGACCAGAGGCGTGGCAAAGCCGGCGCTGCGTCAGAGTGACGCGCCGCCGCTTGCCACGCCTCTGGGTCTCTTCCCTCCCTTCCTTTGTCCAAAGAAGGGGGGAAGAGACCCAGAGGCGTGGCAAAGCGGCGCTGTGTCAGAGTGACGCGCCGCCGCTTGCCACGCCCCTGGCTCTCTTCCCCTCCTTCCTTTGTCCAAAGAAGGGTGGGGGAAGAGAGCCAGGGGCGTGGCAAAGCGGCGCTGCGTCAGAGTGACGCGTCGCCGCTTCGCCACGCCTCTTGCTCTTTTCTCCCTCCCTCCCTTCGTCCAGAAAGCTGCGCCGCGGAGGTGTGCCACGGCCGATGGGCCCGGTTGCGGCGGCGTGTGACGGCGGCAGCGGCAGCGGCGGCGTGGGCGTGGCGACGGGGCACGCCTTAGTTTATATAAGACGTACCCGAAAGTAAGACGTAGGGGACTTTTCGGGAAAAGAAAGTAAGACGCTGTCTTACTTTTTTGGGAAACACGGTAGTTTCCAACAGATCCCTCAACCTGATGATGCCTGCCTGTCATAGATGTGGGCAAAACGTCAGGAGAGAATGCTTCTGGAACATGGCCATACAGCCCAGAAGACTCTCAGCAACCCAGTGATTCCAGCCATGGAAACCTTCGACAACACAAATAATAATAAGACTATAATAATAATATAATATATTATTATTAATAATAATAATAATTAATAATAATAATAATCTCCTTTGTGACCCAAGTTGCAATTCATCCCCCAAAGCAACCAGACTTTTCAAAATGGGTTGCTGTGAGTTTTCCGGGCTGTATGGCCGTGTTTCAGTAGCATTCTCTCCTGACGTTTCGCCTGCAAACTTTTCATATTCATTTCTGAAAACGTCATCTATTTCTCTCTCTCTTCCGAGGTCTGAGCTTAATATTTGGAGCGTGCGGTTTGGGACGTCAGATACGCCGTTTGAAACTATGGGTCCTATAAATCGAAATATCAGATTCACACATTTTGCCTCGGCAAAGAAGAGACCATTTTGACAGCTTTGCGGAGGAAGCGACAAACCTGCTGGGTTCGATATCGGGAAAGGATCAGAGCGGCAAAACAAGCCCTTTCCATGAGGTTGAAGGTAACTGATATAAATACTTGGATTCAGGAGACCCTGATGCTGGAAACCAATTAAGACACAACAACCCGAATTCTGACAACCAATCTATAATTTCCACCCAGCCGACTCGGTTCCCCCCATCCTTCCTTTCTCTCCTCTCAATTTGTTTAATCCTTCCAAGCATCCCTTTTATGTTTTGTCACAATTCTGGGCCCTCTCCCAAAAAAAAAAAATCCCATCTTGTGAGTAAAGAAAACCTGGAAAGAATAGCTCTGCAAAAGACGTCGAAAGTTTTCAAACACAAGGGAAAAGCATTTGAAGTGCCTCTGGGTCACTTTTATGGACTTGACCGTGTGGCTGTCAGCCCCAGCTTCTGACAACCTAGCAGTTCGAAAACATGCCAATGTGAGTAGAGCGATAGATACTGCTCTGGTGGGAAGGCAAGGATGCTCCATGCAGTCATGCCAGTGGCCACATGACCTTGGAGGCGTCTATGGACAAAGCCGGCTCAAATGAACATTATAATGGAATTATACTACACAATCATAAGTTATTTCAATGTGTGTGTATCTATCTATCTATATACATACAGACGCACACACACACATATATATATATAGTATATATGTGTGTATATGTATATATTATATGTGTATGTATATATATGTGTGTATATGTATATATTATATGTGTATGTATATATATTATACATGTGTGTATATGTCTATATATATACACACATAAACTGTATAGTATATATTTGTGTATATGTATATATAATATGTGTATATATATATGCATGTGTGTATATGTGTGTGAGAGAGTCTATATACAGTATATACATACACATATGTATATAGTATATATGTGTGTATATGTATATATATATGCATTTGTGTATACATGTGTGTGCGTGTGTATATATGTGTGTGTGTGTGTGTATATATATGTGTGTGTGTGGGTGTGGGTGTGTGTATATATCTCTGAGCCCCTGGTGGTGCAGTGGGTTAAACTGCTGAGCTGCTGAACTTGCTGACCAAAGGTTGGCAGTTCGAATCCGGAGAGCAACACAAGCTCCTGCTGTTAGCCCCAGCTTCCGCCACCCTAGCAGTTCCAAAACATGCAAATGTGGGTAGATCAATAGTTACCGCTCCGGTGGGAAGATAATGGTGCTCCATGCAGTCATGCCGTCCACATGACCTTGGAGGTGTCTACGGACAAAGCCGGCTCAAATGAACATTATAATGGAATTATACTACACAATCATAAGTTATTTCAATGTGTGTGTGTGTCTATACACACACAAACACAAACACACACACACAGTATATATGTGTATATGTATATATTATATGTGTATAATATATAATGTAGGTAACAGTGCTCCATGCAGTCATGCTGGCCACATGTCCTTGGAGGCGTCTACGGACAAAGCCGGCTCTTCGGCTTAGAAATGGAGATGGGCACCACACCCCCAGAGTTGGACCCGACTGGACTTAATGTCGAGAGGA